>JAPXFY010000731.1:35000-47500 GCA_030674185.1 Monoplex corrugatus | reverse complement strand
GCAGAAAAAGAGACAGAGAAAGGGAGACAGAGAGACAGAGAGAAAGAGACAGAGAAAGGGAGACAGAGAGACAGAGACAGAGAGAGGGAGACAGAGAGAGACACAGAGAGAGGAAGACAGAAAAAGAGAGACAGACAGAGAGACAGAGAGACACAGACAGACAAAGAAAGAAAGAAAGAGAAAGAGAGCAACAGACAGGCAGGTAGACAGAAAAAGAGAGAGAGATACATAGAGAGAGAGAGGCAGGCAGACAGACAGGCAGACAGACAGACAGGCAGACAGACAGACAGGCAGGCAGGCAGGCAGGCAGACAGACAGGCAGGCAGGCAGACAAAGAAAGCAATGGAGAGGGACAGACAGACATACAGACAGACAGACAAAAAGAGAAAGAGACAGAGAGACAGAGAGACAGAGAGACAGACATACAGACAGACAGACAGACAGACAAAACAGGCGTTAAGGAAATGACAGGACCACCATGCATTACAATCACATTACCATCGCAAACACAATGAACGGTTCACTGCTCAGATAAGTACGCCGCCCTACATTCCGCGTCTTGGCATCAGACTTCAGGTAGTCCAAGGTATTACTCAAAATTATTGCGCCATACGCGAGTGCCTTCACACACGCGCGCACACGCACGCACGCACGCACGCACGCGCACTCACGTACGCCGTCCCCACCCCTTACACTCGTATTGCCAGACAGAGAAACGTATCGCTTTGTGTATTTCTTTGTGCGTGTGCATTATGTGCGTATGTGTGTATGCGTGTATGAGACAATCTGCAAACGCATGTGCGCAGAGAGAAAGAGAGAGAGAGGGAGGGAGAGAGAGAGAGAGAGAGAGAGAGAGAGAGAGAGAGAGAGAGAAAGAGAGAGAGACAAAGACAGACAGAGAAGAAAGAGACAAACAGAGACAGAGACAGACAGAGACAGAGACAGAAAGACAGTCAGACAGACAGACAGACAGAGAGCATCAGAGAGAGAAGATGGGGGAAAGAGACAGATAGACAGACTTTTAGACAGACAGGTATACAATTTTCACCTAGATCGATGGCTGTCGTTTGTCAACCCCCAATTTCATCATACTCAATAGCGTAATGCAAGTATTAGACGAACATTCAGGTGAAACCCGCTCGCAGACTGGTGCCTTCGTGTGAATTAGTCATAAACCCTCTTCTCTCTGGAAATAAGATAAAGTAGAACATTGATGTAAACGATGGCATCCTTTTCGCCATAACCACACTTGGCAATAATTTCATAACATTAGGAATACTTTTCTGCAATATTGGCAACACTTTCTGCAATATTGGCAACACTTTCTGCAATATTGGTAATATTTTCTATAACAATTAGGAATATTTTCTGCAACATTGGCAACACTTTCTGCAGCATTGGCAACACTTTCTGCATCATTGGCAACACTTTCTGCAATATTGGTAATATTTTCTATAACATTAGAAATATTTCTGCAACATTGGCAAAACTTTCTGCATCATTGGCAACACTTTCTGCAATATTGGTAATATTTTCTATAACATTAGGAATATTTTCTGCAACATTGGCAATACTTTCTGCAGCATTGGCAACACTTTCTGCAAATTGGCAACACTTTCTGCAATATTGGAAATATTTTTCCATAACATCAGAAACACTTTCTGCAACACTGGTAAATACTTTCTGCACTCTTTGCAACACTTTCTGCAATATTGGCAATATTTTCCATAAACGTTAGGATTATTTTCTGTTGCAACATTGACCATACCTTCTGTAACTTTGGCAATACTTTCTGCAATATTGACAATGTTTTTCCATAACATTGGCAATCATTTTCTGCAACATTGACAAACACTTTCTGCGACATTGACAAACATTTTCCATAACATTAATGAATAATTTCTGCTGCAACATTGGCAATACTTTCTGCGACATTGTAATTATTTTTTTCCCATAACACGTGCAACACTACATAATATTGTCAATATTACTACGTAACACTAACACTGGCAATATTTTCCAGAATTACTAGCAATATTTTCCGGGACACATGGCAATATTTTCCAGAACACATAGCAATATTTTCCAGAACACATAGCAATATTTTCCAGAACACTATGCAGTATTTTCTGGATCATTGGAAATTACTACCGCATAGCATTGGCAATATTCTATTTAACTTTGGCAATATTCTACATAACACTGGTGATTCTCTACATAACATTGGTAATTCTCTACATAACATTGGTAATTCTCTACATGAATATTGGTAATTCTCTACATAACATAGGTAATTCTCTACATAATATTGGTAATTCTCTACATAACATTGGTAATTCTCTACATAACATTGGTAATTCTCTACATAACATTGGTAATTTCTCTACATAACATTGGTAATTCTCTACATAACCATTGGTAATTCTCTACATAACACATTGGTAATTCTCTACATAACATTGGTAATTCTCTAACATAACATTGGTAATTCTCTACATAACATTGGTAATTCTCTACATAAACATTGGTAATTCTCTACATAACGTTGGTAATTCTCTAATAACATTGGTAATTCTCTACATAACATTGGTAATTCTCTACATAATTGGTAATTTATATACCATAACACTGGTAATTCTCTACATAGCATTGGTAATTCTCTACATAACGTTTGGTAATTCTCTACATAGCATTGGCAATGATCTTCATAACATTGGTAATTTTCTATATAGCAATTGGTAATTCTCTACATAACATTGGTAATTCTCTACATAACATTGGCAATTCTCTACATAACATTGGCAATTCTCTACATAACATTGGCAATGGTCTTCATAACTTTGGCAATTCTCTACATACATTGGCAATTCTCTACATAACTTTGGCAATTCTCTACATAACATTGGTAATTCTTTACATAACATTGGTAATTCTCTACATAGCATTGGTAATTCTCTACACAACATTGGTAATTCTCTGGAAATTCTGTGATAAAAATTTCCTATTTTCTGTCACTCTCGTTGTTTCTGCCTTGTTCCTTTGCTTTCTGTCATTTCGTCTTATCATTGCCTGCTTGCTGGTCCATTCACGTGTATATGTGTTCGATAAAGTTCACGTACTTTTTCTTAGGATTCATAACTGGGTAGATGTATTACATACATTTTTGGCTCTAGGGAGGTGAGATATGTGAAACAATTTTAGGTAATTTAGGCCCGTTTTTTAATACATGTTTTAGTGTCTTTGTTTATGTTTAAATTTGTATTCAGGTTTGTTTTTTAAATCCCCATGTCGATAAGATGGACGGAGTGGTCAAAGCCAGGGGCATCACCTTAGATTCTGTGCGCAAATGCATTGGTGTGTGTGTACTTCGCTTTCTTTTCCTTTTTCCTGTTGAAGTATCGTATATGTTTTGAAACGGTTATAGCCCTGATATGGCTCTATGCAGTCGGCTGGGCTTTAACTATGCAATACAATAACAATAAAAATAGACGAAGATGGACAGGTCCCAGCTTTTCTTTAGTTTCTTTTGACTGTCACCATGTGTGTAGATTTCTCCATAGGCTATGCATAATAACGTTATATGAACGTATGTTTGTGTGTGTATATATACTCTGTATATATTGGTCACAATGACAGTCACAGTTTCTTAGTTTCTTACTGTACCAGTGTAAATTTACATAACTATACATAATGTATTTTGTTAGTGTTATATATCTCTATATGGTCTACAAGATGGACGTCAGTTTTCTTAGTTTTTTTAACTGTCACCATGTGCCTGGATTTCTCCATGAGCTATGCATTATAAAAGAAAAGGAAAACAAGTGTGAAGTACAAAAGCGCTCTTGTTGAAATTTCACTGGCTTCCATTCAAAGCAAAAATAAAGTACAATGCTGCTATTAAAAGACAGTTCACATATTATTTATGAGCACTTTTGAAATCAAATTGTTTTATGACCAAAACAAGCGACGGAGACCGTGTCTGGTTTAAAGGCAGAGCCGTGAATAGTTGTGACCTCCCACCACGAAATCAGTCTTAACTCGCAGTCAGTCGAACAGCACTAGGAGCTGAAAAGGTGACTGAGGGTATATCTGGGGTGTTTTGACTTTCTCGAAATTGATTTCTGCAGACTACAATCTATCTCCCACAGAAACTATTTTCTTGAAAAAAGATACTATTAATCAGTTTAAATCGGTATTTTAATGCACTGCTCACAGCAGAAAGAACGCCATTTTCTACCAAAAGTACCTATTTTTGTCTCTTATTATGAACCGCAACCTGTACAGTACCCGCACATGTAATATACTAAAGGAAAGCTCTTTGGTGCAACCTTTCAGATAATGACAGCTAAAATCAGAAACAAACTGGGTCAAAGCCACCACGTAAAGACATTTAAGTAAAATGTGTAGGAGACCACACAAAAACTTTAGAGGGCGTTTTCTCAAAATGGCCGTCATACAACTTAATGAATTTAAACATATATATCTTCTACATTTTTTTAGTACAAGCTTTATTCAAGTACCAAAATAATCAGCAGAATGTACACTTTCCAATGATATGTATATCTCAAAATGCCCCAAATGCTAGTTAAGACTGATTTCGTGGTGGGAGGTCACATTTGTATATAGATTTGATCACATTTTGCATCATTAATGACTTCGTTGTCTTCTTCCCTCATTTCCGCTATTATGTACCTTTGCTTTCCACCCAACCCGATCTTTCACACGGATACACACATTTTTCTATATTCATGACTTGCAATTTTTTTTCTAAACTGACATAAAAAAAGAAAAGAATTAGTATTACATGCGAGATGCCTGTTTGCTAATGTGGGGAAGGCATTGTCCGATGCACGCAGCTCGGTGGAACACTCTGCGGTGAGTTGATTTGGAGGAGAGTGGTGAATTTCCGTTTGGAACGTGACTGTGGCATTGTGAGAGCCGACAGTGGCAAGTACAGAACCGTGAACCAGCATATCCCTTATTGTGTTGTGGTGGCTTTCTTTCATTAGACAGATTGCTTTTCTCTGTTGCTGTGCCTCTCTCTTTCTTTCTGTTTCTCTGTCTCTCTCTATCTCTCTATGTCTCTATGTCTGCCTGTCTGTCTATCTGTCTGTTTGTCTGTCTGTCTGTCTGTCTCTATGTCTGTCTATGTGTCTGTCTGTCTGTCTGTGTCTGTCTGTCTCTATGTCTGTGTCTGTCTGTCTGTCTCTCTCTATGTCTCTATGTCTGTCTATGTGTCTGTCTGTCTGTCTCTGTTTGTCTGTCTCTCTGTCTGTTTGTCTCTCTCTGTGCCTGTCTCTGTCTGTCTGTCTCTCTGCCTGTCTGTCTGTTTGTCTGTCTGTTCTCTCTCTCTCTCTCTCTCTCTCTCTCTCTCCCTGTATGTGTCTGTCTGTCTGTGTATGTGTGTGCGTGTGTCCGTGTCTATTTCCTTCTCTTTATTTCTCTTGCAACGAGCCTATGTTCCAAGTTTCATAATTAAACAATAATTCAGTGGTCACGTAGTCAATTGAATAAGAGGAGAAAAATGGCAGAATGGTTCAGACGTTCGCTTTCCAATAATTAAACTCAAGGTTACAGGATTCGTTTCTCGTTCAGGCCTAGACCGTTCTCCTCAGTTTGACTGGAAAAAGCGAATTGAACATCTAGTTCTTAGGAAAGGGACGAAAAATGAATCGGACCCATGCACCTAACTGGCTTGCGCACGCTAAAGATCCCAGAACAGTTGAAAATTATGAAGAGCAGGACATTTGCCTGGCTGCCCTGGAAAACACATTGGAGAGGTAGGTTGATTTCCCACGTCCCTCCCCCCACTCCCCCTAAACCAAATTGGCCTTCTTGCCTTTGTGAAGTCTTGGTGAAGAATTGGATGTAGATGGTGCTGCAGTGTGGCGACGAGCTCTCATAGGAGAGATCAGCCCAAGTTTCACATGGTTAATCCACTGTGACAGAAAAAAAGACTAATGATATGAATATGAGCATGGATATGAACATGGACAGGAACATGAACTATAAACATGAATAAGAATATGGATATGAATATAAATATGAATATGAACATGAATATGGATATGGATATGGATATGGATATGGATATGGATGTGGATGTGGATATGGATGTGATGTGATGTGATGTGATGTGATTAATGATGTGACATGATGTGATGTTATGTGATATCATGTGATATGATGCGATATGATATGATATGATGTGTTGATATGATTTTGAATATGATATGATATGATATTGATATGATATGATATATGATATGATATGTGATATGATATGATATGATATGATATGATATGATATGATATGATATGATATGATATGATATGATATGATATGATATGATATGATATGATATGATATGATATATGATGCGACATGATATGATATGATATGATATGATATGATATGATATATGATATGACATGATATATGATATGATATGATATGATATGATATGATATGATATGATATATGATATGATATGATATGATATGATATGATATGATATGATATGATATGATATGATATGATAGATATGATATGATATGATATGATATGATATGATATGATATGATATGATATGATATGATATGATATGATATGATATGATATGATATGATATGATATGATATGATATGATATGATATGATATGATATGATATATGATAGATACGATACGATACGATACGATACGTTACGATAATATACGATACGATACGATACGATACGATACGGTATGATGTATGATATATGATATGATATGATATGATATATGATATGATATGATATGAATGATATGATATGATATGATATGATTGATATGATAGATATGAATATGATATGATATGATATGATATGATGATATGATATGATATGATATGATATGATATGATATGATATGATATGATATGATATGATATGATAGATATGATATGATATGATATGATATGATGTGATATGATATGATATGTTATTATATGATATGAGATGAGATGAGATGTTATGAAATGATATGATATGATACGAATATGAATATGAATATGAATATGAATATGAATATGAATATGAATATGAATATGAATATGAATATGAGTATGAGTATGAATATGAATATGAATATTAAGACACTAGACTTCCAATCGGAAGATCCGATGTTCCATTCTGCCTGGGCGCTTCCAGCATAGTGGACAAACGTTGGATATTTTCCCCATCTCGCAGGACAGCATATGTGCAGACCTAAGAGTGTCATCAATATCATCATTAGGTGCCCTGCCGCAGGGCGTTGGCGATCATGGACTTCCATCTGTCTCTATCTCTCGTTGCCCCTAGCATCTCCCCCACCCTCCTCGTCCCCAGCCACTCTGCAAGTCCGTGCAGCATTTTCTCCATGAGTCTACCAGGTGCTCTCTTTCCCTTCAGCTTTCCCGTTGTGACCAGGTGCTCCAAATCCCCCTTCCTCATAAAATGGCCTATAAATGTTGCCTGTCTTTTCCTAATCTTCCTTATGAGTGATCTACTTGTGTCTGCCTCCATCAAGATGTCTCGTTTGTTTTCTTTGCTGTCCATGTGTCACTACACCCTCTGAATGTAATACGTACTCAGAACGCCAAGACTGCACGATGAAGATCCTGTTACTCATGCCATCCGTTGCCTGGTGGCTTTTGGAAACACGAAAACAGCCAGCGTTCACACATGTCGAATAAGGAGTATGCAGACTGTGCAGCAATGTGCCTGTGTGCAGAGTGAGCAAAATAATGAGACACACCCACATCCGTGAGAGGAAAAAAATAATAAAAAAAAGAGCTTAAAAACCAAATAAAACAAAACTATTCGTTTATTTTTCATTCATTAACTCATTAACAAGTTATCATTGATTGATTGATTGATTGAATCATTCATTCATTCATTCATTCATTCATTCATTCATTCATTCATTCATTCATTCAGGTTTTCATTCCATTCAATCAACTTTTCATTCAGTCGTTCTTCCTTTCTTTCTTCCTTTCTTTCTTTCTTTCTTTCTTTTTGTCTTCGTTTTAACACCCACTCTCGCTCTGTCTATGTGTCTGTCTATCTGTCTTTCTGTCTCTGTTTGTCTGTCTGTCTGTCTATCGGTCTGTCTCTCTGTCTTTGTCTGTCTGTTTGTCTGTCCGACTGTCTTCTGCTCTCTCTCTCTCTGTCTCTCCTCTATCTCTCTCTTTCCTCTGACTCTCCCCTTCTCTCTCTCTCTCTCTTTGTCTCTCTCTGTCTCTGCAGAAATATATGACTAAAAAGCTCTTACCATGAAGCAGGCCCTTTTCCCTCTCTCCACTTTGCCGATGAAGTCTACTGGCAAGACTAGAGCCAGTGCAACATGGTATCAGCGACGTCGCTAGAACTGCTGAAACGAAAACGACGTTGAAAACAGCAGTGAACAGCAACAAATCTCCTTAGGATCTCAACTCCATATATATATATATATATATATATATATATATATATATATATATATATATATATATATATGTATATAAGACAGAGAGGTAGACAGACAGACCCACACACACACACACACACACACACACACACAACACACGCACACACACACACACACACACGCACAGTGCGCGTACGCGCGGGCTGCACGCGCGCACACACTCACAAACACACGGAATGACGGTGACTCAGTGAGAGAGTGAGTGAGAGAGAATACCTGTATATGTGTGTGTGTGTGTGCATGTGTGTGTGTATGTTGTGCGCGCGCACACGCATGCGCATGCGCGCATACACGGAATGGCTTTAATTTTAACACAACTGAAGTAATAAGGCTCTCCCAAACATGTTCATAATGATTTCATGTGTTCAACAAACACACAAAAGCATTGGCGCAGAAGAATAAGTGTATAAGTGATCCCCGGACACGGTGTGTGTGTGTGTGTGTGTGTGTGTGTGTGTGTGTGTGTGTGTGTGTGTGTGTGTGTGTGTGTGTGTGTGTTATGTGTGTTTATGTGTGTGTGTGTGTGTGTGTATTTGTGTGTGTGTATGTGTGTGTGTGTGTGTTTATGTTTGTGTGTGTGTGTGTGTGGTGTTGTGTGTGTTGTGTGTTTGTGTGTGTTGTGTGTGTTGTATCAACCAACCAGTGTGTGAGTGTGTGTGTGTGTGTGTGTGTGTGTGTGTGTGTGTGTGTGGTGTGTTTATGTGTGTTTATGTGTGTGTGTGTGTGTGTGTGTGTGTGTGTGTGTGTGTGTTGTGTGTGTGTGTGTGTGTGTGTGTGTGTGTGTGTGTGTGTGTGTGCCTACCCCTCGTCAATCTTGTTCATTTTTGTTTTTGTTTTTGTTATTGTTCTTACTGTTTTTCGTATTGTTATTATCAGTGTTGTTGTTGTTGTTGTGTTATTATTATTATTATTATTGGTGTTGGTGTTGTTGTTTCTGGTTTGAAAGTATTTTCTGTCATTAAGTTTGTCAGCGGTATCCATGGTAGTGAGATAAACATTGCTATAGATGATGTTTTATTCATTATTCTGTTGAATTCTATGGCTCTGAACAGATCAGTAAAGACAGACAAGAGACCGGCAATCAAAAGCTGCCGAACACACGTACCTCGTCAACAAAGAAGAGACAAAAGGAAAAATGACCCCGTCTCCTCTGTCATGCTTCCATACCTGGCTTTTGTGTCATTGTTTGTCGTTTGGTGTTGTGTTGGTGGTGGTGTTGTGTGTGGTGGTGGTGGTGGCGGCGATGATGATAATGATGATGATGATGATGACGACGACGACGACGATGATGATGATGACTGATCGTGATCGTCGTCGTCGTCGTCGTCAACAACAACAACAACAAAACAACAACAACAAACAACGTCATCATCATCATCATCATCATCATCATCATCATCATCATCATCATCATCATCATCATCATCATCATCATCATCATCATCATCATCTTCTTCTTCTTCTTCTTCTTCTTCTTCTAGATACATAAACAGGACAGACAGACAGACAGATAGGACAGATAGAAAGATAGAATAGAAAGATAGATAGATAGATAGACAGATAGATAGATAGATAGACAGATAGAAAGATAGATAGTTAGACAGATAGATAGATAGATATATATATATATATATATATATATATATATATATATATATATAATAATAGATAGATAGATAGACATATCTGAGTGGATGGATAGATGGATGGATAAAGAGGTAGTCTTTTTCTCCTAATTTTTATATCTGGTGTTTATTTGTGATCTTACGCTTGACAAAGGCCAGTTGGCCGAAAATTTGCGGATGTCTTGTCTTTTATAAAATGCGCATTCTTATTCCTTTTTCGTGTTTTTTTTTTTCTGGTTCCAGATAGATAGCTAGAGGATAGATAGATAGGTATAGAGATAAATAGATAGATAGATATATAGATACATAGATACATAGACAGATAGATACATACATACATGCATACATACATACATACATACAAAATATATAGATACATAGATACATAGATACATAGATACGTAGATGCATAGATGGGTATATAGATAGATACATAGATAGACAAGATAAGATAGACAGATTGCTAGATATATATTTTCCATAACCTTACCTCACCTGTATGTGATTACATAATTCCTCTAATGGTTGATAATTGGTGGATGGATAAAGTGCATTTCTGACTCTGAGGATATATGCAAAAAAAAATTGGGGGTTACTTAGGCCTGTTTTTTGTTATATCTTTAGTGTCTTCAATGATGTTTTCATGTGTGTTTAGGTTTGTTCTTTTGAAAACCTCTGATGATAAATTGCATGGAAGGTCAACTCCAGGGGCATATCCTTAGATTATGTGCGTGAATGGATTGATACGAGTACTTAATTCTCTTCTTCGGATTTTTTCTCGAAATAGTTTGTACTTTTTGAGGTGGTATAATAGCACCGTGCAGACTGGATGAGGTGGAGAGACACAATCAAGACATCAAATGATGTGGCTGCCACTGTAAGAGGTGACGTCGACAGTGACAGATGTGATAGCCTTGATATGGCTCTCAGTATTCGTGACGAAAAGTATCGATAGTTGTTTCACGCTAGCAACCTATGGGGACGGGAAGCATCGATTGTAGTTCCTCCAGTAAAGGTACAAAACTGGCTTTAATTCTCTCTACACTAAGTTAGGAGTTATCTCCGTTTTTTGCTTATTCCGTTACCATTTGGTTGACGTTTTGCAGGCAGTCTGAAGAACGTTTTAACCGATTTGAAAAACAACAACAACAACAATATTAACAAGAAATCGTGGCCTTACGTGAGAATCGTGCGATGCTCGACCTTAAAGACAAGAAGGTCAAGGTCCCAGTGATGGTGAAAATTAAGGTTTGGAACAAGAAATGATTTAAAAGAGAATGAAACAGAAGTGATAGTGCCTTCAACAAAAACTGCAAGTGAAACAGTGACTGTATGGTGATCGTAGTACAATTTTGAAAAAAAAAGTTACCCCCCCCCCCCTTGCAAAAAAAGAAAAGTAAAACCAAATAACCTCTTACACTGCAAAATTACATCAACGTTTTTTTGTACAATTTTTGACAGATTTTAATTTTCCAATCATGTTACCAAAGTCTGTAAAATGTAATTCTATCAATGATGAGAAACGCTATTTAAAACAACCCAACAAAAAAACAACACAAAACGAAAACCGAGAAGTACCCATATGCCTCACATTTTTAAATAAAACCAACCTCAGGGCAGCACAACAACAGCCCTGAGGCAAGCCTCATCACAATAGAGTCAAACAAGAACATTAACAATACCATCAGTCGAAATAGTGCTCGCCATTGAAGTCTCTTCTGGGTGGAGAAGTGCCAGGTCCTGCACCTTCACAGCATCCACCCTCAGTTCAATGACAGCCTGCAGGAACTGAAAAAGAGAACAGCCACCTCATGGCCAGATGTGGTCTGACCATGTAAATGGTGAATACAAAATGAACAGGAACACATCCGTAGAGACAAAGAGAGAAAGAGGCGATTTCCAGCTACAGTTCAAAGCTCTTCAACTCACAACTTAACTACAAGAAACAAAACAAAACAAAAAAACAACAAACGAAACGAAAAAACAAAGCAAAAAAAAAGCAAAACTAAACAAACAAAACAAAACAAAACAAAAAAACAAACAAAACAAAAACAAAACGAAAAAAACGAAAAAATACAAAAGACACTAAGTCAGCATCAGCTCTTTCAGTAATGCAGAAGACAAGAGTGAGGATGTAGCAATTGCCAGAGAAGCTGAAAAGCTGAGGGTCAAATATACATGAGTGGATGTTGATAAAAAAAAAAAACAATTAAAAAAAAAGAAACAACAACAACCGAGAACCAGTTTTGAAAAGAATGGCACGCACGCACGCACCGCACACACGCACACCACACACACACACACACACACACACACACACACACACACACACACACACACACACACACACACACACACACACACACACACACACACACACACACACCAC
>JAPXFY010000731.1:17500-20000 GCA_030674185.1 Monoplex corrugatus | reverse complement strand
CAAGTCCGCTCTCAAAACTCACCTTTTCTCCTCTGCATAAAATCCTGACCTCACTCAATCCCCTCTGCAGCCTGTCTCCACTCGGTGTAGAATCACATTGTAATATAATTGTATGTAATATGTTCTCTATAATTTTTCCCCCATTTATAGCCATGTGTGTGTGTGTGTGTGTGTGTGTGTGTGTGTGTGTGTGTGTGTGTGTGTGTGTGTGTGTGTGTGTGTGTGTGTGTGTGTGTGTGTGTTTGTGTGCGTGTGTGTGCATGCGTGTGTATGTGTATGTTCAGCGCTTAGATTTGATTTCTATCAAGATTTTGCGCTATACAAATATGTAATTATTAATTGTTATATTCACAGACACACAGACACAGACGGACACCTCTTCTTTGGTGGATCTGAAACAGTCTCCGATTTTTTATTTCTTCTTCTTTTTGTATTAAGGGAGATTGAAGCAGGCTTTACTGACTGTGTCTATAGTGAACTGCGTCTTTAGTTAGGCAATACCTCCGGAATGTCCCAAACAAACACAGACACATTAATTTGTAGACACATAGGTAGATAGATGTGCAAGTAGATAGGTATCGGCAGTTAAATTTAATAGACAGACAGACGAACAGACACAGAAATATTTGTGTGTGTGTGTATGTGTGTATGTGTGTATGTGTGTGTGTGTGTGTGTGTGTGTGTGTGTGTGTGTGTGTGTGTGTGTGTGTGTGTGTGTGTTTGTGTTTGTGTTTGTGTTTGTGTGCGTGTGCGTGTGTGTGTGTGTGTGTGTGTGTGTGTGTGTGTGTGTGTGTGTGTGTGTGTGTGTGTGTGTGTGCGTGCGAAAAACTCACATTTTCTCCTCTGCATAAAATCCTGACCTTACTCAACCCCCTCTGCAGCCTGTCTCCGCTCGGTGTGGAATCACATTGTAATATAGAGAGGTATAAAGAGAAACAGAGGAAGAGAGAGAATTCATGAAAGTCGAGTTTATTTTGTTTTGCAGTGTTCTTTCCCTTGAGCGGTTTTGAAAATGCTGTGCTTTTCGTCAATGCTGTGTGGAATACGAAACTTGATCTAGTTTTCAAGTCTAATATGTATATCAGCTAATAATAATTATAATAATAATAATAATATTAATACTAATAATAATAAAAATAATAATAATAATAATAATAATAATGATACTACTAATGATGATGATGATATACTACTACTACTACTACTACTACTACTACTACTACTACTATACTACTACTACTACTACTACCACTACTACTACTACTACTACTACTACTACTACTACTACTACTACTACTACTACTATTAATGATAATAATAATAATAATAATAATAATAATAATAATAATAATAATAATAATAATAATAATAATAATAATAATAATAATAATAATAATAATAATAATAATAATAATGATAATGATAATAATAGACACACCGAAAAGCCGCCTCGTCATAATGCACAAACAGACATATTAATTCATCACAGAATATATAAAATCGCCGCTACACAACGAAAACCTTTTATTCTTCAACATCCTGTTTAAATATATCAACCTTGTATTGGCCAATATTTCAACATTATTAGTGATGCTATCTCTAAGTCCTTTCTGCAAAATCCTCTACCAGTCAGTATCAGTTTCTTCATGCATAACGTACTACAGACTTAGTCATCAAATATGAAGGTCCATACTACTATATATACTACTGCTGCTGCTGCTGCTGCTGCTGCTGCTGCTGCTACTACTACTACTACTACTACTACTACTACTAGTACTACTACCAATGTTACTACTACTACTACTACTACTACTACTGCTGCTGCTGCTGCTACTACTGCTACTGCTACTGCTGCTACTACTACTACTACTACTACTACTACTACTACTACTACTACTACTACTACTTCTACTACTACTGCTGCTGCTGCTGCTATTACTACTACTACTACTACTGCTGCTGCTGCTTCTACTATAATAATAATAATAATTACAATATTTATATAGCGCAAAATCTCGATAAAAATCAAATCTAAGCGCTGAACATACACTTACGCACGCGCGCACACACACGCACACACACACACACACACACACTTACACATGGCTATAAATGGGGAAAAAGAATAAAAGCAATGGAAAATTATAAAGAGCATATTATATACAAATATATATTACAATGTGATTCCCCTCCGAGTGGAGACAGGCTACAGAGGGGGGATGAGTGAGGTCAGGATTTTATGCAGAGGAGAAAAGGTGAGTTTTGAGAGCGGACTTGAAGGAGACAAAAGTAGGTTGCTGACGGACAGAGAGAGGAAGTTTGTTCCAGGAAAATGGACCACAAACAGAGAAGGCTCGTGGACCATAGATATTGAGCTTGGTGCGTGGAAAGCGAAAAGTCAGAGGATCGGAGGCAGAGCGGAGGGTACGTGAGGGAACATAGATCTCAAGTAGGCTTGACAGGTAATCGGGGGCTGCGTTATTGAGGCTTTTGTAGCACA
>JAPXFY010000731.1:10000-12500 GCA_030674185.1 Monoplex corrugatus | reverse complement strand
GGCTGCAGAGGGGATTGAGTGAGGTCAGGATTTTATGCAGAGGAGAAAAGGTGAGTTTTGAGAGCGGACTTGAAGGAGACAAAAGTTGGTTGCTGACGGACTGAGAGAGGAAGTTTGTTCCAGGAGAGCGGACCAGAAACAGAGAAGGCTCGTGGACCATAGGTATTGAACTTAGTGCGTGGAAAGCGAAAAGTCAGAGGATCGGAGGCAGAGCGGAGGGTACGTGAGGGAACATAGATCTCAAGTAGGCTTGACAGGTAATCGGGGGCTGCGTTATTGAGGCTTTTGTAGCACATGGTGTCTAGTTTGTACTGTATGCGCTTTGATACAGGGAGCCAGTGAAGTTGTGCCAGGAGAGGAGATATGTGGTCAGCTTTTTTTTCTTTTTGAGTACAAGGCGTACAGCATTGTTTTGAATGCGCTGTAGGATGTGAATGGTGGAGGCAGGAAGACCAGACAGGAGTGAATTGCAATAGTCAATGTGAGACATCATGAAGGAGAGAACGAGTTTTGCAGTTGTTTCGACAGAGAGATACTTCCTCATCAGGCTTATACGATGGAGGTGATAGTAGCAAGATCTGGCAGTTTGAGAAACAAAGTTGTTCATGGAGAGGGTAGAGTCAATGCAGACACCAAGGTTTTTAGCTGAATCAGAAATTGGGACTGATTTGTTACATAATGGGAGAGAAAGAGGAGGCAGCTGAGAAAGTTTCTGACGGGTGCCAATGAGGATAGCTTCTGTCTTGTCATCATTTAGCTGAAGTTTGTTGTATGTCATCCAATTTTTGATGTCCGAGTAACACTCAGTGGTGCGAGTCAGGAGGCGCTGTATATTGTCAGGTGAGTCACTGTCTTGAAGTTGGGTGTCATCAGCATAGAAGTGGTGTTTTATAGAGTGGGAGTTGATGATGGTGGACAGGGGGATGTGTAAAGTGTGAAAAGAACAGGGCCAAGGACAGATCCTTGTGGAACACCACAGGTCAGGTATGCAGGTTGAGAGTAAGTGCCATTGATGAGAACAGTTTGTTTTCTGTTTGATAGATAAGAAGTGAACCAGGAGAGAGCAACGTCAGAGATGCCAAAAGTATGATGAAGTCTAGAAAGGAGAATACCATGATCAATTGTATCAAAGGCTGCAGACAGATCAAGGAGTGTGAGGAGAGAGACTTTGCCAGTATCAGTTGCAAGGAGGAGATTGTTGAGAATGTGTAGCAGGGCAGTGTCAGTGCTATGGCACTGGCGGTAGGCTGACTGGAAAGGATTGAGGAGATTGTTGGCAGACAGGTGAGAGTTCAGTTGGTTGAGGACAACTTTTTCGATGAGTTTTGACAAGAAAGAGAGATTAGAGATAGGCCGGTAATTTTTCAGTTCATTTGGGTCTAAATTGTATTTCTTGAGGAGAGGGTGAACAATAGCAGATTTGAAAGAATCTGGGACAGTTCCAGTTTGGAGAGAAGTGTTGATGATGTCAGTGATGAATGGGAGGAGAGTAGGGAGACAGTCAGAGTAGAGAGAACCTGGAAGAGGATCCAGTTCGCAGGTTTTGAACGACATGGATCTGATTGTGTTGAGAATTTCTTCTTGTGAGACTGGGGTAAGAGTAGTAAGAGGTGTGCCAGAGAAGGAAGGGTCAGGTGGGCATGGTTGACAGGGTGTCCTGTCGAGCTTGTCACGAAGAGTTTGTATTTTGGTGGTGAAATACTTGGAGAATACAGATGGGAGTTCTTCATTTGTGTGTTTTGTTGGGAGAGGTAAATCTTTTCGTGTGCCAAGGAGATGATTCATGGTTGTAAAGAGTTCTTTTGAAGAAGAGGCATTCAGGATTTTGGTTTGGAAATAGTTTGTTTTTGCAGATGCAATGAGGGTGGATACTTTTGTTTTAGAGGCTTGGAAAAGTTGCCTATGTATAGTGAGTTTGGATTTGCGCCAGCGGCGTTCTGCTCTGCGCCGGGCATGTTTTGCACAGGCAATCTCATGAGTGAGCCAGGGGGTAGGGGGGCGGTCAGGTAAAAGACGGGTTGTGGTTGGAGCATGAGTGTCCAGAAGATGGTGGAGAGTAGTGTAGAATTCATCGGCAAGGTTATGTGACTTTTCAGAAAGGAGACGGAAGGCATCAGATGAAAATGTCGAGAGGTCGATAGATTTGAGATTGCGTCGAGTCAATGTGCGCATGGTACGGGAAGGAGGAGAAATGTCAAGAGAACAGAGAATTGCAGAGTGGTCAGATGGAAGGGCTGAAGTTAGACGGGTAGAAAGAACTAAGCAGTTATCAGTAGCTGAAATTGTGGTGATCACGAGAAATGATCCAGTCAAGAATGTGACCTTTTTGATGGGTTGGTTCAGAAACATAAAACTGAACCACATCAACCCAACATAAAATTAAACCACATCAATCAAACATAAACTTGAACTAGATCAAAAATAAAACCGAATCGAATCAACTAAACATTCAGCTGGATAGGATCGATCAAACATTAAATTGAAGCGAATCAACCAAACA
>JAPXFY010007311.1:2500-11005 GCA_030674185.1 Monoplex corrugatus | reverse complement strand
CTCTTGAGAGTCACGGAGTTATCTCCCATGTAGAAATTTCTCAAACACAACACAGTTTGCGCTACCCATTCAGCTAGCATAGACGCAGCCACAAAGCATAAAGTGGTAAGCTCAGAACATTCTCGCATAAAGTTGTAAGTCAGATCATCCTCGCATAAAGTTGTAAGCTCAGAACATTCCTCGCAAATTGTAAGTCAGATCATTCCGCATAAAGTTGTAAGCTCAGAACATTCCTCGCATAAAGTTGTAAGCTCAGAACATTTCTCGCATAAAGGAATGTTCTGAACTTACCACTTTATGCTTTGTGGCTGCGTCTATGCTAGCTGAATGGGTAACGCAAACTGTGTTGGATTTGAGAAATTCTACATGGGAGATAACTCCGTGACTCTCAAGAGTTATGTTACTTAGTTGTTCTCAAGTAGTTTGACACAGATGCAATAACACAGTTTGGTATCTGGTAGAATGGAAGCTATTGTTACCTCCCCATACTTCGTGAAATATAATGTTGCATTAACAGAAAATGCCATGGCAAATCGATAGAAACATTTCAAATCAGCACAGATTTGAACTATAATGGGTGGAGCTTAGTGTCTTGCACACCACGGACCTAAAAATAAAATGTTTAGGTCTGGGGCATTGTTCCTGAGGCCGGCCACAATAGGGCTGCAGGCGTATCGTTTTCAGTTTCGGCTTGACCATTCTATGATTGTAGGGTGCAAAGCAGATTCAGCGGCTGGTGTATTAGTATTTGCAGGGAAGGGAGGGGAGGGACTGGGTGAACGTGCATGCGGCACGCATGTGAACGAGCTGCAAGCGACAGATAGATAGAGAGACAGACAGACAGACAGACAGACAGGCAGGTAGATACACATCGTGTGATTTCAATGAGTTTATCTACGCAGGGTTTACCATCAGCATTACAACAGATCCGCTACTCACTTACGATGGGCGTTAATTAATGTCAAGTGGCCAAGATGTCACACGGAAGGTCTCGGTTCGATCCTGTTTAGACACTTCTTGCCTGGTAGAATAAAGGTGAAGAATATTTCCGGTCTGACAGGTCAACACGTGTTCGTTCGTTCTTTGATTTAACGTCTTTTCACTGAGTGGTATTAGACGGGGAGAAAAAAAGATGATGAGAGATGGGCGGGTCGGATTTGGGGCAGAGGGGAGACAGAGTAAGAGACATAAGTAGGTGGGAAAATAGAAAAATGGAACAAGGACTTAACACTAACAGTTAAATTAACGTCAACAATGTGAAGGGAAAATTTAAAGCTAAAGTACAAACTTTATAAAGTAATGCATTAACAGGACTGTGAACCAACGATTCTGAAATTTTAACTGACAAAAATTGATCGGAAGTTACTTCTTTAAAATAAGTTTCAGAACAATTTTCTTGCGTAAACATTTTTGGTAAAAAAAAGAACGTAGCATTTTGCAGTAAAATACATGTAGACAGTGAAACAGTGTGAATAGCTCGCCGCTAATACACTTGACATTTTTACAGTATTTTGTTTTCAATGCGTTTAGCTGAATACGAAAATGAACAGCAACAATCGATCTCAAATGATATATGGAAGAATACTGCAATTTTTTTACATACATTTTGAAATGAAAGTTTTATCATTTGTTGCGACACAAACTTTTCATGGAAATGCTCATGAAAACGAATCCATGAGGCTGATTCTAGCAAGTTGCAAGCTTCTTTTACCGAAGTTCTAATACGTAATTCTGTAGTATTATCAGAGTTGTGTGCATCTTGCTTAGCTGCTCTGTCAACTACTTCGTTACCGTGAAGACCAACGTGAGAAGGCACCCAGCATAAACTGAGATCTGTACCTTTTATCCTTAAACGATGTATAGGATGATTTGCCTCAGTAATTAAATCAGATCTTGTGTCTGTATCAAAAGACTGTAAGGCATATGATACAGATTTTGAATCAACATGTGTGCAGACCTGCTAGTGTCTAATACCCCTTCGTGTGTATACGCACGCCAAACATCAAATGTGTCAATTTAAAGATCCTGTAAGACATATATGTCAATATTTAAAGATCCCGTAAGACTTATATGTCAATGACTGTTTAAAGATCCTGTAAGACATATGTCAACGTCTGTTTAAAGATCCTGTAAGACATATGTCAGTCTCTGTTTAAAGATCCTGTCAGACATGTCAACGTCTGTTTAAAGATCCTGTAAGACATATGTCAGTCTCTGTTTAAAGATCCTGTCAGACATGTCAACGTCTGTTTAAAGATCCTGTAAGACATATGTCAGTCTCTGTTTAAAGATCCTGTCAGACATGTCAACGTCTGTTTAAAGATCCTGTAAGACATATGTCAGTCTCTGTTTAAAGATCCTGTCAGACATGTCAATGTCTGTTTAAAGATCCTGTAAGACATATGTCAATGTCTGTTTAAAGATCCTGTAAGACATATGTCAATGTCTGTTTAAAGATCCTGTAAGTCATTTGTCATGTCTATTTATAGATCCTGTAAGACATACATGTCAATGTCTGTTTAAAGATCCTGTAAAACATATGTCAATGTCTGTTTAAAGATCCTGTAAGACATAATGTCAATGTCTCTTTAAAGATCTATAAGACATATATGTCAATGTCTGTTTAAAGATCCTGTAAGACATAATGTCAATGTCTGTTTAAAGATCCTGTAAGACATATATGTCAATGTCTGTTTAAAGATCCTGTAAGACATATATGTCAATGTCTTTTAAAGATCCTGTAAGACATATATGTCAATGTCTGTTTAAAGATCCTGTAAGACATATATGTCAATGTCTGTTTAAAGATCCTGTAAGACATATATGTCAATGTCTGTTTAAAGATCCTGTAAGACATATATGTCAATGTCTGTTTAAAGATCCTGTAAGACAAATGCCAATATCTGGTGGCTTATGGAAACATGAACATACCCAACATGCAGCACGCACACCAAAGACGAAGTATGCAGACTGTGCAGCAACATACAGTCTGCACAGTGTGGACATAACAACATGCACACACACATCTGAGAAAAACTGGAAATTGTTTTTTTAAAAAAAGGAAATAAGGGGAATGTTCTGAACTTACAGTTTTGTGATCTGTGGCTGCTTCTATGCTAGCTGAATGGGTAGCACAAACTATGTTGGATATTGAGAAATTCTACAACCTGGGAGATAACTCCTACGTGACACTCAGGTTATAATCCTTGATTATGTTTTTTTTTTTAGAAAAAAGTTTAAATGGAAAAACTACTCATTTAATTCAGTTCCCTTCATGAATAGTCAAAATGTAATTGACCATTAAATTAGCCAAAACTATAACTCAGTACTAAATAGCCAAATCATAATAGACTATTCGACTAGTCAACAGTATAACTACTACAAAAGCTAAGTTATAGTTGACATTACAATGGCCAAAATGCATCTAACAATACAATGGCAAAAATATGACTAACCGTTGCGGTAGCCAAAATATAACTGATCACAACAGTAGCCAAAATATAACTGGCCATCACAGCAGCCAAAGTATAACCATTACAACAGACACAAGTATACTACACTAGCCGAAAGTATAACTGACTCCTATAATAGCCAATATAAAATTAAAACAGCCAAAAGTATAACTGACACCTACAATAGCCAATATGTAACTAAACTAAAACACCCAAACGTATAACCGACATCTACAATAGCCAATATATAACTAAAGACAACAGTCAAAATATAACAGACTACAACAATAGCCAAACTTATGACTGACTGCTACAGTAGCCAATATATGACTAAATTACAACAACCAACAGTACAACTGACTCCTACAATAGCCAGACGCATCACTGACATTACAACACCCAACATATAACTGACAAATCAATGGCCAATAAAAATATCAGTGACAACTGCAATAACCAATATACAACTGACATTGAAATAACCAAAAATATAATGACTATTACAATAGCCAATAGTATGTAACCGACTAAAGGAATAGCCAATGTACAACTGACATTACAATAACCAAAATTATTACTGACATAACAATCGCCAAAACTATAACTGACTAAACTAAAGCCAATATATAACTGACAAAAAAAACAAAAATATAACAACTATAAATCCAAAAATATAACTACTACTCTAGCCAAAAATATAACTGACATGACAATAGTCAAAAGCATAATTGACTTCTACCATAAGCAAAAGTATAGCTGACTACAACAACAGCCAATACACAAATGACATAGCAATAGCCAAAATTTTAACTGACATTACAATAGCCAAAATATAGCAGACATTACAATGGCCAAAAGTATAACAGAATACTACAATAGCCAAAATATTATTGACATTAAAGCAGCTAAAAATATAACTACCACAATAGCCAAATTATAACTGATTTTAAACTGGCCAAAAGTACAAGTGGCAGCTACAACAACCGCATTATAACTGACTGTAATAAAAGTAGAAACATAACTGACTTACGATCCCCTCTGTATGTTTAAACACCTGAGCTGTTCAAAATTATTTACCATAATTATCTCTCTCTCTCTTCTCTGTTCTCTGTCTCTCTCTCTATGTCTAACACACACACACACACACACAAGACACAACACACACACAACACACACACACACACACACCACACACACACACACACAACACGACACACCCAACACAACACACATAAACTGGCCAAAAGTATAAGTCACACACACACACACACACACACACACACACACACACACACACACACACACACACACACACACACACACACACACACACAAACACAACACACACATACTTACACACACACATTCACACACACCACACACACACTCACACACACACACACTCACACACACACACACACACACACACACACACACACACACACACACACACACACACACACACACACACACACACACACACACCACACACGCCCCGGATATGTGGTCCTATTCTGGTCAAAATCCGTTGAATGTAACGGAGAAATAATACCGGAAAAATTGTTTTGCCGCTGAGTGTGTGTGTGTGTGTGTGTGTGGAGTGTGTGTGTGTGGTGGTGTGTGTGTGTTGTGTGTTGTGGTGTGTGTGTGTGGTGTGTGTGTGTGTGTGTGTGTGTGTGTGTGTGTGTGTGTGTGTGTGTGTGTGTGGTGTTGTGTGTGTGTGTGTGTGTGTGTGATTATACTTTGCAGTTTGTGTGTGTGTGTGTGGGTGTGTGTGTGCGTGGTGTGTGTGTGTGCTTGTGCGTGTCAGTTGTGTGTGTGTGTGTGCGTGCGTGTGCGTGTGCGTGCGTGTGTCAGTGTGTGTGTGGTGTGCGTGCGCATGTGTGTGTTATGTTTGTGTATGTGGTCATGTATGCTTGTGTGTACGTGTAGCGTGTGTGTGTGCTGTGTGTGTATGTGTTGTGTATGTGTGTGTGCGCGTGTGTGTGTTCTAAGTGTGTGTATGTGTGTGTGTATGCGTGTGAGTGTGTGTGTGTATGCGTGTGTGTGTGTGTGTGTGTGTGTGTGTGTGTGTGTGTGTGTGTGTGTGTGTGTGTGTGTATGTGTCTGTCTGTCTGTCTGTCTGTGCCTAACCGCGACAGGTGTGTCGATTACATGCATGTTTGTACTTCTTATCAGGAGGCATAGCAAAGGGTCAAGATCTGACTCTGGTGAACGAATTTAATAATGATTTTCGGCATTTAAACGTTCATCTCTCTCTCTTTCTCTCTCTCTCTTTCCCCTTTCCCCCCTCCTTCACATACACACACACACACACACACGCACACACACACACACACTCACACACACACATATCTATCTATATATATATAATTATGTACATACATATATAGATGATAGATAGATAGACATACACATAGATAGACAGACAGATGAACAGATAGATAGATAAATAGATAGATGATAGATAGATAGACAAACAGATATAGATATATACAGATACATGTAGATATAGATATATAGATATACACAAACAAACATACATACGTACATACTGACAGACAGACAGACAGGCATACGTACGTACGTACCTACCTACCTACGTACGTGCCTAGATACATAAAGACAGACAGATAGACATACGGACAGATGGACAGATGGACGGAGAGATAGATAGACAAACAGACAGACAGATAGATAGATAAGATAGATAGGTAGGTATATAGATAGATAGGTAGATAGATATACAGATAGATAGATAGAGATATACAGACAGATAGATAGACAGACAGACAGATAAATAGATACATAGATAGATAGATGGATAGATATACAGACAGACAAGGATAGACAGAGAGACAGACAGACAGATAGATAGACAGATACATAGATAGATAGATACATAGATAGATATACAGACAGACAGGGATAGACAGAGACACAGACAGACAGATAGATAGATAGATAGATAGATAGATAGATAGATAGATAGACAGATAGATACATACATACATACATACATACATACATACATACATAGATATACAGATAGATACATAGATAGATAGATATACTGATAGATATACAGATAGATATACAGATAGATATACAGATAGATACATAGATAGATAGATACACAGATAGATATACAGATAGATATACAGATAGATATACAGATAGATAATAACAGACAGTAGATATACAGATAGATACAATAGATAGATAGATATACAAGATAGATATACAGATAGATATACAGATAGATATACAGATAGATACATAGATAGTATAGATAGCAGATAGATATACAGATAGATATCAGATAGATACATAGAACAGATATACAGATAGATACATAGATAATCAGATACAGATAGATATACAGATAGATATACAGATAGATATACATGATAGATATACAGATAGATCAAAGATAAGAATAGCAGAAGATACATAGATAGATAGATAACTGGATAGATATCAGATAGATAGATAATGATGATAGATAACAGACAGACAGGTAGACAGAGAGACAGAACAGACAGACAGACAGATAGACTAGATAGATAGATAGATAGATAGATGGATGGATGGATGGATGGATAGATAGATGATGGATGGATGGATGGATGGATAGACAGACAGACAGGTAGGCAGGCAGGCAGACAGACAATAGACAGACAGACAGACAGACAGATAGATAGATAGAGATAGATAGATATATAGATATATGATAGATAGATAGATAGATAGATAGATAGATAGATAGATAGATAGATAGATAGATAGATAGATAGATAGATAGATATATAGATATATAGAGATAGATACTTGCGGAATAATTTTTTTTCCGTTTCTTCTTCTATTCTTATCTTGATATGATGTATGATGATGATGATGATGATGATGATGATGATGATGATGATGATGATGATGCATGATGATGATGATGTGTGATGATAGGAATAATATTAATGGTGATAATAATGCTATTTATAAGGCCCCAAATCTTGATACGCAAATCAAACCAAAGCCCACGCTCTCATCATTCACTGAAACATTCACTGACTATGGCAAAAACCCAAGGACACAGAGCGCATGCGCAAAGGGACAGGGAGGACCGGAAGGAAGTGGGACAAAATGATGGGCACGTAAAGTGTGTGTGGTGTTTGTGTGTGTGTGTATGTATAGTATGTGTGTGTGTGTGTGTGTGTGTGTGTGTGTGTGTGTGTGTGTGTGTGTGTGTGTGTGTTGTGTGTGTGTTTGGTGTGTGTGTGTTGTGTGTGTGTGTGTGTGTGTGGTGTTGTGTGTGTGTGTGTGTGCGCGCGCGCGCGCGCGTGTGTGCGTGTGTGTGTGTGTGTGAAATCACTGCTGGACAGAAAACTATGTCGTCAATTCAGACTTGAAGGAAGACAAGAGCACATGACTGCCCCAAGAGATCCTTTTACTGAAAGCGTTGCTCAAAATTCTTCACCAGCACTACAAGTGCCTGTATTTCTCAAGATATCTCACGACACAGAAAGCGTAGAATACAGCCTTATCACAAAGCTAGAGTACGGGGTACGAAGGTCGAGGGTGTTCGGAAGGAGGTGGTTGGTGGGTGCTTGATGAAGGGTGTGAGGTTCAGATCTGGGGACACTGACGCAGAGACTCACGTTGAGATAGGAATCTACGGCACATGTATCTGACTCTAGTGCAAACACTTGTCGCAAAATGCAAACTGAAGCATCGTGTGTGTAATATGAGTGTGTGTGTGTGTGTGCGTGTGTGTGTGTGTGTGCGTGTGTGTGTGTGTGTGTGTGTGTGTGTATGTGTGTGTGTGTGTGTGTGTGTGTGTGTGTTTGTGTGTGTGTGAGTGTGTGTGTTATGACATTAATAATCAGTTTGAATATGGTAGTATATTGGGGGAAATGAATTGTGCTCTGACACCATTTAGCATTGGACAGGTAAGTATGAAATAGATTTCATTTTCCCGTCTTTCTTTACATACTGGACAAAACAGCTGACGTGCACATCCAAGGAGGCAGGAGAAGAGGAGACTTATCTAATCCTA
>JAPXFY010007310.1:0-11014 GCA_030674185.1 Monoplex corrugatus | reverse complement strand
TGAAAGTTCGATTTTATGTTTGACAAAGGAATCAGGTTGTTGTGGAATGTATTTTTATGTTTGGAACGGATGAGGATGAATAAATGGCAAGATTCGTTCAACAGGTTTTGCGTTTCCGTCGTTTTATTTCTCTGTCTCTGTGTCCCTGTCTCTGTCTCTGTCTGTCTGTCTCTCTCTCTCTCTGTCTCTCTTTCTCATTGTCTCTCTCTCTCTCTCTCTCTCTGTCTCCCTCTTCTGTCTGTCTCTGTCACTCTCTCTCTCTCTCTCTCTCTCTCTCTCTCTCTCTCTCTCTCTCTCTCTCTCTGGCTCTCTCTTCTCTCTCTGTGTCTATCTCTGTCTTCTGTCTTTCTGTCTCTGTATCTGTCTCTCTTTCTCGCTGTCTCTGTCTCTCTGCCTCTGTCTTTCTCTCTCTCTCTCTCTCTCTCTCTCTCTCTCTCTCTCTCTCTCTCTCTCCAGCTCGATTGCGTTCGTTGTGTGTGTGTGTGTGTGTGTGTGTGTGTGTGTGTGTGTGTGTGTGTGTTGTGTGTGTGTGTGTGTGTGTGTGTGTGTGTGGTGTGTGTGTAAGAGAAACAAAAAAAGGAAAGAAGAATGAATCTAACCGATCTGCAGGTGAAAACTCGCAGAAAGCATGCACAAAGAACGAAGCATTTTGATCATCTTGCTGTGATGTGATCTTGTCAGGAAGACAATTTCATCACAATATTGACCGCATATGCTTGTAGGCTTTAATCATCCATACTGGGCATTTCTGTGTGTTGTAATCAGTCATTATCAGCTGCACGTGTGTAACTCTTATCAATCAATACCACATTCAGTGTTCACAGAAATGTTTATTTTATATTAATTTTATAGTTATACAGTATTGTTGGAAGTTAATCGCTGTTGATCCAGCCACGTGTTTGTCACTTCGCTTTTCATTTAAGAATTATATATTAAAATTAAAATCGTATCAAGAGCAGCAGCGCAAACCACCTGGCGAACAAACTGAAATAAAAACATGCTCAGACCCTGCTTGCAAATGAAGATAAAGCAGAATCACCCCAGGACACTGAAAACCAAAACGTCCAGATAAATATCTTTGTGACCAAAGTCCCAAGTATTCTGAACAAGTAAGACCCGACAGAAGCAACCCTAAGGACCCTCGCACCAGAAATGATGGTGCCTATAAAAGCTCAGATGACGCAGCACCTCATGGATTTGTGAATAATAGAGGCAAAATCCAAAACAAGTGTGACTGTCTGCATTCAAGCAAACAGGAACCAGAAAAAAAAAAACACGAAAAAAAACTCAATAAGAACGCGTATTTAATATAACAAGACAGGCGCAAATTTTCGGCCAACTGGCCTTTGTCAAGCATAAGATCACAAATAAATAAACACAAGATAGAGGCAAAAGTCCATCCCCACATGAAAGTTGTCCATAAATACAGGACAGAACAGATCGCTGTATTGGAAGCAACAACAACAACAACAAAAAATCCCCATCTGCAGTCTGTCAGGAAGACAATCCACAAGACAATCTACAGTGCCACCTGACAGTCTTACCGGATCTACCTTGAAAGATTTGACGGAACTAGCACATCACTGTGCCACTAACAGTGCAGTGGATTGCTGCCCACTGTGGCATCCGGAGAAACAAACAAGCAGACTCCAGCAAAGACAGGAATCAGACAATAGAGAGACCTTTAGATTACACGTCACGTATCCAATACGGGCCAGATACGTAACGTACCGACTACGTATCGCATTTTCTCGCGCAATTATATCGATACGTACCGCTTCGATAGGGACGTGACTACGTATAGAAGTCCGGTTATATGTGCTGTCGCCTGTATCTTGTTTGGGACTGCATATCTCAAGTTTCAAGGTAAGTAATATTTTGGTTGTGTTTTGAAACCCTTCATCTATCTTGTTATGTATGTCTTACGTCACTGAGTTTTTTAAACAATTCATGTACGAGTTGACCAAACGCACCAAGAGTCAGCAAACAAAAACCTGCTGCTGGGAAGTATGTATCGCCGGCTGACCTAATTAAAATTTCGAACGAGACTTCAGCTCGCAGGCCCAGTTTGACTGCTATTTTCGCTATGAAATGGTATTTTGTGGACGCAAAACGTTACAAATGTCATGAGTGACATGATTTTTTTATTGCTTTTGATTAGTTGCTGATAAATTTTCGAACGAAAAATGTATAATGGATGTGGCGTTTCAAGAAATCTAACGCCAAGCGCTGACTTAGATCTGTCCTTCCAGTTCATTGTCTGGTTTCTCATCAAGGTCAAGGCCACATAGGCCTGCCCTGGTAAGAGAAGCTGGTGGAGAGCCAGAGTGGACTGTGTTTGCACAGGCGGCAGAAACTGATAGTGGTGATGATGATTATATTATTCATTTATTTATTTATTATCATTATTGTTATTATCATTATTGTTATCATTGCCAGTATCATCATCATCATCATAGTGAATAAATATGTAAACAAATAAAATAGACAAATGAAATAAGTTTCTTCCTGTTTTTCAGATCCAAGTGTTCCCCATGCCAAATCAAGAAATCATACAGCCCAGCTGCACAGTGGTCTACAACCATGGAGTACTCGCAAGATTAGATACAAACAGAAGAAGAAAGCAAAAAGACTGATTTTGACATTCAGAAAGATTAATGTGAAGAGAGAAGATACAGAAGTCCAGAAGCTGGAGGATGCAATCGCCTGAGGATTGAAGCACAGCAAAGCAACGCAGCTCATACGGAAGACTTGGAAGAAAGGAAGAACAAAAAGAGAGGAAACACGATGATGGAGTGACAGATTGAAGAGAGAAAATGCGATGGATAGAGAAAACAAATTAATAGATGCCATGCTGCAATACAATAAAATACAATATAATACAATACTCCTTCATACATCCACATAGGAAAATTAAAATGTACATACACTGGACTCGCACCACACGTAGCTTATTCTCACAGCTACTCAAAACCACAATCTGAAATCAATGACAGAACATAATAAAATAAACATGCCTCAACAGTTCAAAGCAACCACAAAATAAAACAGCCAATAATCTTGGCATATGCCATAACTCTGCACATGATACGCTGCCAACCCCCAACCCTGTCCCCCCCCCCCCCCTCTTTTCCCATTTTACCTGCACACACACATGTACAGAAGAAACACACCATTATGAAATCACAAAATGACAGGTGCGGTAATCAAGCAGGTAAATGTCAGACTTGTAATGAGAATGTCTGGGTTTGGTCCCTTCTGGGTCCCTCCTGCACAGTGAAAAAGGGTGGAGAACTTGTTAAGTTCTCTGGTCAGCATGTGTGCAGACCTACCAGTGTTTGAAACCCCTTTGTGTGCATGCTCATGCAGAAAATCAAATATGCACTACAAAGATCTTTTAAGTCATGTCTCGTGTGTTTGGTGGCTTATGGAAGCTTGGCCCAGCAAGCATATCCACCAAATCAGAGTATGCAGACTGCACCAGTATACTGCCTGCACGGTGTGGACAAAACTGCGCATATACACGTCTGAGAAAATCTGAACGCTATAAGATCATAAGGTTTTTCTAAAAAAAAAATAACATAAACTGAGCAGATCTGTGCCACTAAACAAAAACAAAAAAAAGGGAAAGGGAAATTCCTCATAATTGTTTTGTACACGTTACCTTCTTTTCTTTTTTTTTTTTCTTTTTTTTTAACTAATCAGTCGATTTCATTATTTATGGTAGAAAAACAAAAACTTATATGTCTAGAACATATATAATCTTTCAGAATGGTATTCAGAATTCATTTTGTCGCAATAAAGGATTCATATGCCCATATAGTGAATATTTTCGTCACATGGAAAGTGTGTTGCAAGTGCATGATTTGTGCGTTCCGGCGGGCGCGTGCGTGTGTGTGTACACAAAGAGTTACAGTGCAAAATATGTTCTTAATTAATTTTATTACAATCTGAATTTATAAACAATTCCTTTTCTTCCTTGCCAGCATTAAATAAAAATACATGAAGTATATGTCTATAAAATAAAAAAAAAATTTTAATTTGAGCCGATTTATTGACACAGATGAAGCATGGGGCACACACACACACACACAAAACAATAGCGTTCGTTGCCTACGATGTCATAATATTGGAGCAACCAAGTTGCTAGGAAAGATAAAAAGTAATTTCTAGATCTGTTTTCCTTTAAAAATCCGAGTATAACAATTTAGTTCGTCGTCACATTGGTAGTATCAATGAAAAACAAATAGCTACATATATTTATGTCACACGTCGTAAAGTACAGGAAAGGCTATGGTTACGTCCCTTGCTTCGGGGGCCGTCGGGGGTCATAGATTATTTCACGAGATTATTTCACATGTAATCTGAACCCAAATCGCTTTCACGTACGGAACACGTACGTATCGCGATACGTGTACGTGTTGGGAGATACGTGACGTGTAATCTAAAGGTCTCTAATAACAGACGATCACAAAAAGGAAACTTCCGCCCTGAACATAACAGAAATTATCCCAACCATTAACTTTAGCAGCATCATTAAACCACGATCTTCCTCCAGAGGATTGAATACTGCCGCCTATTCCAACATTCTCGTAAGTGCCGAATGAGGCTACCCCAGAAGGACCGGACCACTGCTTTCAGAGCACGTTGTACATATCTGTGCTTTTATTGTGTCATATTGATTACAATTTTATGTACAACTATTGCATGCACAAACACACACACACACGCATGCAAACATAGCACACGCACGCGCATACACACACACGCACACACACGTGCACACAATTCTTACACATGCATGTGTGCACGCGCCTGCGTGCACACACACACACGCGCGCGCACAGCAACGCACACGCACGTGCACGCGCACTCACACGTACACACACACGCACACACACACACACACGTACACACGCACACACACACACACACACACACGCACGCACGCACGCACGTACGCACACACACACACACACATGAATACATAAACACAGTACGTCTCTTTATTCATATGAAAAATCTGTTGTTTTTATGACATAAGTCAGTGTTTAAACTTTAATATTTTGTGGTTTCTTATGTGTCTTCTTACTTGTATAGCTTTAATGTTTTGTTGTTTTCTCGTTGTGTATGTAATTATGAACACTTTTATCACCATTTGCTTTTTTTTTTTTTTTTGCTTTTTTTTTTTTTTTTGCGAAATGTAAAGCGCTGGTGAGTATGATTTTATATGAAATATGCGCTATGCAAATAAACATTATTATTATTATTATATAGAAATGAGCAGTGGCCAAACGGAGCGGTTCTGAAGATCAGGTCCAGGTTAAGAAAAAGGACACCACGTAACATCCTTTATCCAGACTACTGAACTGATCATTTGAATAGTAACCATGCTCGAACTTTTACAAAATCAGCATCTATCTATCTATCTATCTATCTATCTATCTATCTATCTGTCTGTCTGTCTATCTATCTATCTATCTATCTATCTATCGATCTATCTATCTATCTATCTATCTATCTATCTATCTATCTATCTATCTATCTATCTATCTATCTGTCTGTCTGTCTATCTATCTATCTATCTATCTATCCATCCGTCTATGTAACCATCTATGTATCCATCTATGTATCCATCTATCTATCTATCTATCTATCTATCTGTCTGTCTTTATCTATCTCTCTAGCTAGCTATCTGTCTGTCTGTCTATCTATCTATCTATCTATTATCTATCTATCCATCTGTCCATCTATCTATCTATCTGTCTGTCTGTCTGTCTATCTATTCATCCACCTATCTATCTATCCATCTGTCCATCTATCTATCTATCTGTCTGTCTGTCTATCTATTCATCCACTTATCTATCTATCCATCTGTCCATCTATCTATCTATCTGTCTGTCTGTCTATCTATTCATCCACCTATCTATCTATTCATCTGTCCATCTATCTATCTATCTGTCTGTCTGTCTATCTATTCATCCACCTATCTATCTATCCATCTATCTAATTTTCCCCTCCTGTTACTCTCATGTTTATGTCAGTTCAGGTGAATTTGGTAGTGTGTTGGAGAGTCGAAATGAGCAGCGTGGGGGTTGTGACAGGAGTGTGCAGAAGATGGGGCAGCACATACAACAACAACAGCAGCAGCAGCAGCAGCAGCAGCAACAACAACAACAACAACAACAACAAAAGGAGTATAAGCACCAATCACTATATAAAGTCTCATCTAACAGTAAAGTGTTATAGTTTAAAAAAAAAACACTTAACAGACAAAAAAATAAAATCCAAACACTTATAATCTAAATAACACCACAACAAAAAACAAAACAAAAAAACGAAAAATAACAAACAAACAAAGCATTATGATACTGACAGAGAAACAAAGCATTGCTCATTCCAGATTTTCACTATATTTGTGTATAATTTATGCACCAGCGCATGCAAAGAACCCAAAGTAACAAAGAACTGCCTGTCCCTGGCAAACATCTGGAAAAGAAAGAAAACACTTCCATCGTTAAACAAAAAAACAAACAAACTAAAAGGAAGGAGGAGGAGAGAAGAAAAATCTGGCACTGCATTGCCCGAATGTGAATTTCATGCTGCAAGTCTATTCTGACAACAATGACAACAACAGCAACAATAAAAAGAAGAAGAAGAAAAAGAAAGAAGAAATGATTAGATAAACAGAAGTTTGAGGGACTCAGAGAGAGTTCAGACTTCAGAATACTTTATTACTCAAGGATAGTCGCACTGAGTCACGGTGGACCTATCTGACTGCTAGGTTTTGCTACTATACACAAAGATTATTAGCATTAAAAAAGAAAGAAAGAAAGAAACAAACAAACAAACAAAAAACACTAAAATGCAAGAAAACATAGAATGGATTGTGACAACATATTGACTGTTACATATACATGTAGACGCCAATGGTTCATGCGCTTCACGAAAGCATGAGAAACAAAGGTAGACTGATGTGAGTAAATGCATATCTACCCTTAACAATGACAAAGGGAACAACAACTTATAATATAACAAAATAGCTAGCAGTTGTCGTATTAATATTATGTCAAAAAAGTAAATTATAGACATAGAATCAAAGGAAATGAGGGGAGCATATTAAAAAAACCAAATGAAGGGGGCAAGAGGATGATAGGTCAACCAACGCAATGATGAAAATAGATTAAAATTATCACTTGCCACGTCATAAAAAGTATATGAAATAGTTCTGATAAAACATCACTTTCCATATATATGTCAATCATTCAAGTGCATCACTAGGGCATGAGATAAAGGCAGATACACGTACATATCAATCCCTAGCAACAACATTTTTATTATCAAATACTGTCATAGAAGCACACGAGAAGAAGAAAGTGAAAGAAGCAATAAAGAACGAATAAAGCGGGCGGGGGGAAATAACATGTCAACTCTAACGCTATGATGAAGGTAAGTGAACTATAACTCAAACAGAAGTCAAACAAATCAGAAATTCAAAAGAAGAATCAAATTGAATCGATAAGAAGCAAAGAGAAGAGAGATTTAGTATTTTCGATTTAGAAAGATGGTAGCGTAAAAGTGTGATAGAAATTATTGACTACATGTTTTATTAGCACAATATATGTAGATCTAGAAAAGGGGTTTTAACTAGCATAATTATTTACGGACCAATACAAAAGCATTCTTGCGAAAATTACTCTTGGCTACCAGTCAAAGGTGGACAGTCAACAAGCAAAGCCAGAACAAGATTGAGGCAGCCGAAATGTGATTTCCAAGAAGAATGTTGAGAGTTCCATGGACAGCAAAGAAAACAAACGAGACAGTCTTGATGGAGGCAGACACAAGAAGATCATTGGTAAAGAAGATTAGGAAAAGACAAGCAACATTTAGAGGCCATTTTATGAGGAAAGGGGAATTAGAGCACCTGGTCACAAGAGGAAAGCTGGCGGGAAGTAGAATACCAGGTAGACCCAGGGAGAAAATATTGGACGGATTTACAGGGTGGCTGAGGACAGAGAGGGTGGATGATGTACTTTCCGCGACAAGGGACAGATGCATATGGATGGCCATGATCGCCATCGCCAACGCCATGCGGCAGGGCACATGATGATGATGATGACCAGTCAAAACAAGAATTGAGTATCAAATGACACCACTCTCCTTTCACTATCTAGCTCGAAGACAATGCCAACAGGTTGAACATTATCAACGAGTATCTATCGAGCTTTGGTCTACAGTTTCCAGCCAAAGTGAGTGAAGTTCAACAGAGAAGTGGTTGGAGTTGGTGCAAAGTTTGCCTCAAGGTGCAGTTGATATGCTTGATTTGTTTGATTGTCTTGTTTCGTTTTGGGGTGAAATGTTTGTGGCAAGCTTGATGTCAAAATAAGTCATGAGATATACGTGTCCTAAAACTACGTCTGACTGGTATGTTTCTTTCTCAAAACCGTGTCCAAACTTTTATGAAAATTGAAAAATGCAGATACAGACACATAAAAAGATACATTCAAGCCTGTTATGTAAAATGTTTATAGGCCTTTGCTTATCCTGAGAGGTCGTTGGTAAATGAAGAGACGTTAAACATGAAATTCCCTCTGGGCCATCATCATGAGGGCGGTGCCTATCTCGCTGTTTTGCCTCGTCCGTCTCTAGAGATAGACCGATTATTTTTCTGTTGGGTGAACTGGGCTCCTGGTGGGTGCCGTCCTAGCAAACGAGCACATGAATATGAAAATATCATTGACACAACCGGTATTGTGGCCTTTCCTATTTCGTCTCAAAATATTAGTCTTTCTATGAAGTGCTTCCAGAACATCGGAGTCGGTTGCTTAAACTACAGGCTGGAGGAGATTCTTGATTGCTTTATGCCGTCTGGTTGTGTGGACAGCTTGATGGCTTGTCATTAACACATCCCATATTGACGGAGAGAGGTCGTAGGTTCGATTCCCGATTTAGGTTAAACACCTCCTCACGCCATCTGGACATTCGTGGAAATCAAACAATGTAAAACATGAGATAGCAGGCCATAGGAACTGATCTCTCATTCTGGTCCTAGTAAGGACGCTGAACTTCGTGGGTACTGCCTGGCGTGTGTGTCATGCCCAATTTAGCTTAGGTAGGCACTAAGTGGCATGTTTTTTGGTCTTGGGTTGCCGGTGGTTTTGATCCAATGTTTTCTGTTAGTTAGAAGTGCATTTACGCATCGGGAAATTCTTCGTTACCCTTTCTTTTAAAAAAAAAAGGGAATTTATTTCATGACTGTAAGTGTGTGTGTGTGTATGTGTGTGTGTGTGTGTGTGTGTGTGTGTGTGTGTGTGTGTGTGTGTGTGTGTGTGTGTGTGTGTGTGTGTGTGTGTGTGTGTGTGTGTGTGTGTGTGGTGTTTGTGTCTACCTGTGACAAAAATGTGTTGGGTAGATCTTTACCAAATTTTTTATACAAGTTGTCGACTGTCGAGGATTCAGGAAAGGGTAAGAGTGGAAGTTACCTCACGCACACACACACACACACACACAACACACACACACACACACACACACACACACACACACACACACAGACGCACACGCACTCATGCGCACACATATGCGCGCGCAAACACACACATACACACACACACGCTGGAATTGTTATATAATAGAAGCACAGATAAAGACAGATATTTCCTTGTTTTTATTTAAAGCAAAGAGCATGCCAGGAGATCACAAATAGTCATTTTCTGATCCAAGGGACAGAACTCCTGTAATACTGCAAAACGTAATATTCAACACACGCGCGCGCGCGCACACGCACACGCACACACACACACACACACACACACACACACGCACGCACGCACACACACACACACAACACAACACAACACAACACACACGCGCGCATACACAACACAACATAACACATACACGCGCATACACAACACAACACAACACAACACAACACAACACAACACAACACACACAAACAGAGAGATATAGACAGACAGACAGACAGAGAGACACACAGAGAAGAAGAAGGAGAAGAAGAAGAACTACAACAACAACAACAACGAGAAAGAAGAAGAAAAGTAGATAATTATTTCTGGAATTTTGAAGAAGAAAAAGAAAAGTCGATACTTCATTTTTTTTTTTAATCTGACCTAGGAAGGAGAGCATAGTAGGCGAAGAGCTAGAATAAGACAATTCGACAAAATAAACACACAGTTTAACAAATTATCATAGACAAATGCACGCACACCAAAAGATATTTAATTAACAACCTGCCACAGAAAAGTATTGGGCAGACTTCGAGTCAATACAAACTGACAGAGGCAAGCACAAAATATGATGTTTTGTGGTGTGATGAAGATGAAATTCATTTCTTGAATAATAGCACTATATACAAAAACACACAAAGAAACAAAAAATGCCAACGTGATTGACACTGATGAAAAAGAGTCAGGAAAAATACATGTCTTCAATATTCGATTTCCGTAAATCCATCATACATGTACTAATCCAAGCGACTTACTGAAAGAAGATAATGTACAAGTGTATGTTTGCAGAAGGTGACTATGGCTGACTGCATTTGAGAAAACTGAAAGATACTTTTATATTACCACTGACGATGACAACGTGAAACGTAAAATCAGGAATTGTTGAAATCACTGACAGCCAAGTCAATTTACTGCAATCGTTTTGTGTCTTGCAGCCATATCTTGGATTCTGATGGCAAGCAAATGTATTCTGATTTCTGAGTTTTATGCACACACACACACACACACACACACACACACACACACACACACACACACACCACACACGCACACACGCACACACGCACACACACACACACACACACACACACACACACACACACACACACACACGCACACACGCACACATGCACGCACGCGCGCAGCCGACTCACACATTTGTATTTCCATCATTGATGATGATGATGATTATGATAAGGAGGAGGAGGACGACGACGACGACGACGACGACGACGACGACGTTGATGATGATATAGATGATGATG
>JAPXFY010007309.1:7500-11015 GCA_030674185.1 Monoplex corrugatus | reverse complement strand
GCCATGCGACAAGGCACCTGATGGTGATGATGATCTGTCCAGGATAGACGAATGTTTTCAGGGTGGGGAAGGGGAGAGGTGGGAGAAGGGCAGTTAAGTGGAGTAAATTTGTAAGAGGCCACACCAAAGGACAAAGAAAGAGTAGAAGAAAGGTGGCTGAAGATGACGATATAGGCTTCCTGGGCTGTGTGTTGTGTGTGTGTGTATGTGTGTGTGTGTTGTATGCGTGTGCGTGTGTGTGTATGTATGTGTGCGTGTGTGTGTGCGTGTGTGTGTGTATGTGTGTGTGTGTGTGGGATAGACCTCAGTTGTATGGAGGTACATGGAGTTCCATGGTTATTTTTCTAAATTTTTGTCTTTTTTAAAACTCATTTTTCCCTTGCCTTTTCAGCATACTTGATTTGTTTCACATATCTGGAGACATGATCAGTGGCACATTATAGATTACAGTCTGTGGAAAAGGCACTTCTGATTTTTCCCATCTCTCTCTGTCTCTGTCCCTCTGTCTGTCTGTCTCTCTCCCTCTGTCTGTCTGTCTGCCTCTCTCTCTCTCTCTTTCAGAATAAATAGTATCCCCACCTTCTGGATTTCTGTGCTAGAAATTTCCTCTTTTCTCTTTGTTTCTTTCTTCTTTTTTTGCATTCTGGTATTTGTTTCTACCATTTTCTGCCTTAAAGGTCCATTCACCTGTATGTGTTCGATAAAGTCTTACGTACTTTCTCTTTGGACTGATAATTGGGTACATGTTTTAAGTGCATTTTTGGCTCTAGGGAAATGAGATATGCGGAAGCAGTGTTATGTAATGTAGGCCTTTTTTGTTTACATATGTTTTAGTGTCCTTACTTATGTTTAAATTTGTACTTGGGTATGCTTTTTAAATCCCCAGTGTGATAAATTGGATGGAGAGGTCAACGTCAGGGCATCTCCGTAGATTAATGTGTGCGAATGCATTGATATGTGTACTTAATTTTCTTTTCCTTTTTCTTTCCTATTAAAGTATTGTGTAGGCCTATGTTTTGAAAATGTTATAGCCCAGACATGGTTCTGCGCAGTCGGCTGGGCTTTTAACAAAAATAACAATAACGCGCGCGCGCACACACACACACACACACACACACACACACACACACACACACACACACACACACACACACACACACACACACCACGTATCCAACGACTGTCATACCACCACCACTTCTAGTAACAACAGCAGCACAATAATTCATCTGGCATCACGATTGCCAAGCAGACAGTGTTTTGCGTCATGATTTTCTCTTTCAAAAACACACAAAAACCAACAGAGAATGTCAAATATAAAAGAAAATCACAATTGCTATCAAAAGCTCACCTCTTGGGAAAACAAATGTGACCCGTTTTCACGAAATGAGTCCTAACTCGCAGGCAGCGAAAAGCGTGGGGAGGCCCGGAAAAGGTTTGAGGGTCGATTTTGTGAAATTTTTACTTTTCGTCAAAAATGGAATATTTAATCTTTAAATTACATGTACATGCACTCAGCACTTTATAATTCAATCGGAAAATGTATTTAAAATGCGTTTTAACCAGATAACGGCATGATTTTTTGTGTCAGAAAAAGGGATATATAAACTTAAATAACAAGACAATTACAGTAGATTTTCACGCCAATTTTTGTGTGCTATTGTGGCATTACGTGTTTTACCATGGTATAAAATTTGGTAAAGATTGGTGAAGTACAAATACCTGTTGCTAGGGTAAAACTTCACTGAAGTGGTAAAAAATTTGAAACTTGATTTTCTCAAAATGGCTGTTTGCTATGTTACACACTTCAAACACCCATAACTTCCTTATTTTTAGGAGTAGAATAATAAATTTCATGTGGAAAGAAAGTTAATAATCTGGACATTTTGAAAATCATAATATCCTAAAATCTGTTATTTTCGCCTTAGGACTCATTTTGTTAAAACGGGTCACAAATATAAAAAAAAAACAAAAAACAGTAGCAATCAATTTGACAAACATGGCACATCAAAACAATGTTACGTTTAACGAAACTGATTTTTGAAACAAACGTGTAAGCTGTCACTTGTGAAATTATTGTCATTCGTGTGTCGGAATTAGAAAATGATGGACGGTGAGATAAAGAGAGACATAGAGAATGAAAGAAAGATTAAATTAAAAGGAAGAAAAAAGGAGAGAGAGGCTGAGGGTGTGTGTGTGTGTGTGTGTGTGTGTGTGTGTGTGTGTGTGTGTGTGTTTTGTGTGTGTGTGGTGTGTGTGGTGTGTGTATGTGTGAGTGTGTGTGTGTGTGTGTGTGTGTGTGTGTGGTGTGTGTGAGTGTGTGTGGTGTGTGTGGTGTGTGTGTGTGTGTGTGGTGTGTGTGTGTGGTGTGTGTGGTGTGTGTGTGGTGTGGTGTGTGTGTGTGTGTGTGTGGTATGTGGCGTGGTGTTTGTGTGTGGTGTTTGTGTGTGGTGTGTGTGTGGTGTGGTGTGTGTGTGTGGTATGTGGCGTGGTGTTTTGTGTGTGGTGTTTGTGTGTGGTGTGTGGTTTGTGTGTGTGTGTGTGTGGTGTGTGTGTGTGTGAGTGTGTGTGGTGTGGTGTGTGTGGTGTGTGTGTGTGGTGTGTGTGTGTGTGTGATGTGTGTGTGTGGTGTGTGTGTGGTGTGTGTGTGTGGTGTGCTGTGTGTGTGTGTGTGGTGGTGTGTGTATGGTGTGTGTGTGTGTGTGTGTGTGTGGTGGTGTGTGTGTGGTGTGTGTGTGCGCGCGCGTGTGTGTAGAGTGTATGTATGCGTGTATATGTATCTGTGTAGGAGTGTGTGTGTGTGTATGTATTTGTGTATATGTGGTGTATGTGTGCGTGTGTACATGCCGGCTTCGTGTGTATACGCACACAGAATATCAAATATGCGCGTTAAAGATCCTTTAAATTCTGTCAGTATCTGGCTTTATGGAAGCATGTAAAGACCCAGCAACGGTAAATTAGAAAAAAAAGAAGCTTTTAGTTGATAATTTCTACCTTCTGAAAACAGAGTATCATGATTATTATCATAACCATTATGAAAAGAAAAAAAATCACAGTGGCTTTAAGCTGATAATTTCTACATTCGAAAAACAGAATATCATGATTATCATTACCATTATGAAAAGAAAAAAAAATCAAATTGGCTTTAAGCTGATAATTTCCACATTCGAAAAACAGAATATCATGATTATCATTACCATTATGAAAAAAAAAAAAAATCAAGATGGCTTTAAGCAGATAATTTCTACATACAAAAAACACAGTATTATGATTATTATTACCCTTTTATGAAAAGAAAATATCTAAAATGGTTTTAAGCTGATAATTTCTACATTCGGAAAACAGAGTATCATGTCAATTACCATTACCATGATGAAAAGAAAACAGAACTCACTTTCAAACCGACGAAACTCGTATTCTGTAGAAAGTTGCTAACCTAAAGGATGCTTCAAATCAGAGTTGACGTATGTCTATAATCTAATGAAAACTGAAGGTCTGTCTGAAACTCCAGTGAA
>JAPXFY010007309.1:0-5000 GCA_030674185.1 Monoplex corrugatus | reverse complement strand
AAGAGAGGGAGAGAGAGAGAGAGAGAGAGAGAGAGAGAGAGAGAGAGAGAGAGAGAGCATAAAGGAAATCTTTCTAAGTGCGATGGTACTTTAAAAAAGTGTTGTGCATTAACTCTTTATTGTCGTTTGTATACGTTGGACAAAATCCAGTTGGCAGACATTTTGAGGCTGTCATGTTACATTATATCAACTTCGTGTTCTCATTCTATTTTTGTGTTTTTCTCGTTCTCTTTTTCTTTAACGTTCACAGTCACTTTGATTTTACATTTGGTTGGGTAAAAGTGCGCTTGTCTCTTCATTCAGTCCGTTTTCTTGCCTTACCATCCTCTAACGATTTGCTCCTGAGCAATTTTAGGTAATTTAGGCCCGTTCTTGTGTATGTTTTAGTGTCCTTATCAACTAAGTAACATAACTCTTGAGAGTCACGGAGTTATCTCCCGTGTAGAATTTCTCAGACAGGCTATATTTGTCTGCGTCTATGCTAGCTGAATGGGTAGCACAAATTGTGTTGGGTTTGAGAAATTCTACATGGGAGATAACTCCGTGACTCTCAAGAGTTATGTTACTTAGTTGATATTTTTAAAAATTCTCCCTGCTTCCCTCTTATTTCCTTTGGTATTAGTGTCCTTAGTTATGTTTCAATTTGTAGCCAGGTGTGTTGTTTAAATCCCCTGTGCGATAAATTAGATGGAGTGGTCAATGCCATGGACATGTCCTTAGATTGTGTGTGAGCGAGTGCATTGATATGTGTAGGCTACTTAATTTTCTTTTCATTTTTTCATCCTGCTGAAGTTTCGCATGTTTTGAAACGATTCTAGTCTTGATATGGCTCTGCACATTCGGCTGGGCTTTAAACAACAATAACAATTACAATAACAATAAAGATTTTCTTTTAACCAACATAAACAGAAAGTAAACTGAGCACAGTTTTACAAATCTGAAATGCATCATGTTTACGAAGCAAAAGTAAAAAAAAAAATTCTATCGAGAGGAAAACGTAATGAAAAGCCAGGATGTGTTCTCACTATCTCTGTGCACGCCATGATTGTATTGACATGCACATCCGCACGAACGGTCCTAACAAGGGAGAGCACTGCCAACATGACCTCTGCGTGACGTCGCATAGAGTGATGTCCCCTGCTGACGCGGTGCGAAAATTGCGACGTCTCGGTAATCCGCGGGGATCGTCCCATTATCTTATTCTCATTGATGACATGAAGATCGTTAGTGAAGCAGAGGTGCCCTCAATTCTTGTCAGACCTAAGCCCATGTTCTTAATGACTATATATTAAGAATTATCTGTTTCCAGTCAGTCTTTCAAGTATCACCCCCCGTGGGGATGCCAAGGAATCTTTCAGCACAAATAGTATCCCCACCTTCTGGAAATTCTGTGCAAGAAATTTCCTCTTTTCTGTCACTCTCTTTGTTTCTTTCTTTCCTCCTTTGCTTTCTGTCATTTCTACCCATCATATTCTGCCTTGCTGGTCCATTCACCTGTATGTGTTCGATAAAGTCTTGCGTACTTTTTTTCTTAGGATTGATAATTGGGTACATGTATTCAGGGAAGTGAGATATGCGGAAGCAATTTTAGGTAATTCATGCCGGTTTTTCTGCATGTTTTGATGTCCTTGGGTATGCTTATATTTATATTTAGGCGTGTTTCATAAATCCACTGTGCGATAAATTGGACGGAGTGGTCAACGCCAGGGGCATGTCCTTACATTACGTGCGCGAGTGCATTGATATGTGTACTATTTCTTTTTTTTTTTTTTTTCCTTGTTGAAGTTTTGTATGTTTTGAAGCGGTTATAGTCCTGATATGGCTCTACGCAGTCGGCTGGGCTTTAAACAACAATAACAATAAGACCTAGATCAGCCCCCCCCAAAAGAGATTCATGTACATGTATGTTTGGTTCTGACTTGGCGTGAACAAATTAGTTCATTTCATTTATCAACAGGGTGTCAGATTTGCTTCTGTTTATATTATCTTTTGTTATTTCATTTTCATTTTTTTTCGGTTTTATTTTTTTAATTTTTTAAATTTATTTATTTATTTATATTTGTTTCTTTATTTGTTTGCTTGCTGATTTGTTTGTTTATTTCTTGCTGTCCCACCCGGATTTGCTTCTATTTATATTATCATTTATTAGTTAATTTATTTCTTTTTTAATTTTTCAGTTTCTAGTTTATTTATTTATTCATTATCTGTTTATTTATTTATTTCATTTGTTTATTTATTTATTGTTTGTTTATTTGTTTTATTTCTTGCTATTCCATCCGGATTTGAATCGTTTTATTTATTATCATTTATCACTTACCTTTATTTAATTTTAATTGTTTTAGCTGCTAATTGATTCATTGATTCATATATTCATTTATTTATTTATTCGTTTATTTATTCATTTATTTATTATTTGATTGTTTTATTTGTTGCTGTCCCATCTGGATTTGCTTCTATTTATGTTATCATTATCACTTCCTTTTGTTAGATTTTAAATTTTTTTAGCTGCTAATTTATTTATTTATTTACTTATGTATTTATTTGTTCATTTATTTATTTGCTTATTTATTTATTTGTTTTATTTTTTCCTGTCCCGTTTTCTACGCTACCTCAGTGGTAACAGAGTATGGGTCAAGTGTTCACAGTGTTGAGACGACAATGGCGATGGAGATGATAATGACGATGGAGATGATAATGACGATGGAGATGATAATGGCGATGGAGATGATAATGGCGATGGAGATGATAATGGCGATGGAGATGATAATGGCGATGGAGATGATAATGACGATGGAGATGATAATGGCGATGGAGATGATAATGGCGATGGAGATGATAATGACGATGGAGATGATAATGGCGATGGAGATGATAATGGCGATGGAGATGATAATGGCGATGGAGATGATAATGGCGATGGAGATGATAATGACGATGGAGATGATAATGACGATGGAGATGATAATGGCGATGGAGATGATAATGGCGATGGAGATGATAATGACGATGGAGATGATAATGACGATGGAGATGATAATGACGATGGAGATGATAATGGCGATGGAGATGATAATGGCGATGGAGATGATAATGACGATGGAGATGATAATGACGATGGAGATGATAATGACGATGGAGATGATAATGGCGATGGAGATGATAATGACGATGGAGATGATAATGGCGATGGAGATGATAATGGCGATGGAGATGATAATGACGATGGAGATGATAATGGCGATGGAGATGATAATGACGATGGAGATGACAGTGACGATGGAGATGATAATGACGATGGAGATGATAATGACGATGGAGACGACAATGACGATGGAGATGATAATGGCGATGGAGATGATAATGACGATGGAGATGATAATGATGATGGAGATGATAATGACGATGGAGATGATAATGACGATGGAGATGACAATGACGATGGAGATGACAATGACGATGGAGATGATAATGATGATGGAGATGATAATGACGATGGAGATGATAATGATGATGGAGATGACAATGACGATGGAGATGACAATGACGATGGAGACGACAATGACGATGGAGATGATAATGACGATGGAGATGACAATGACGATGGAGATGATAATGATGATGCTACGGGGTTCTGTTCTGAATTGAGAATGCACGACAGGGCTTTACGCCACGCTTCCTTTCATAACGTATCCTGGCATCAGCCAGGCCCGAGAGACATAGACACCTGCGCTGTTCAAACAACCCCTGTGGTTGAAGTAAAGCAACGTTGGGAGCTTCCGCCAGCTAACTGTCGAGACTATATAGTGAAGGGAGCTATGCGAGCTGGTGGCAGGGCGGGCTGTCCGAAAGAGAGATGAAGACCAGAGTGGGGCGAGAGAGGGGTCTTCCATTCTCTCTCGGTCCGGAGGCTGGGCTGGACCTGGTTGTTGGGCGTTGTGTGGCTATGTCCCGGGGTTTGTCATCTCCCCACCTTGCCATTCGGCTTGTAACTGATGACTGGATCCGAATGGGTCATGCAACGCATTGACAGCCCCCCTTTTTGCTTGATGAAATGACTGTCGATTGGCGTCGGGAGCTTGGGAGGTGATCGTCCTGTGAGTGGCAGGGCATCGGTGCTCCGGGTCCCATCCGCACCGTCGTTGTGTTTCTTGTTATCTGGCATCAACCAGGCCCGAGAGACACAGACACCTGCGGTTTTTGGTAAAATGAAATTGAACAACATTCTCAATGACGCTTCCTTAAAGTGGATGAGACTCCACTGTGTGGTTCCAGTCTTCCCAATAAGCTCGTAGATAACTCATCACAGTTAGTGTTGAAAAATCCCATAATGACTCTATAATCTTTTATCTATAGCGTTTAAATCCTGCCACAGTACATTTCAGAACGACATTAAAAGGGGCATTGTTTATGTGGCTTGACTTTTCCCCAGCAGTCGTTTAGTTTTGGGGTGAACAAATTGGTTCGTTTCACATAGCAGTCGGATGCAGATTTTGGTTTTCTGTTCTTTCTCTGGACCTCTGAGGAAATTACTTTAACAAGTTTCCCTGATTATTTTAATCTTCTGGTCAGGTACAGTTCCTCTCTGTCTGTCTGCTTCTCTGTCTCTGGTTCTCTCTCTGTCTCTCTTTCTGTCTGTCTCTGTCTCTGTCTCTCTCTCTGTGTCTCTGTCCCTCCCTCCCTCCCTCTGTGTCTCATCTCTCTTTTTTTTCCATGTCTTTCCCTCCCCCGTCTCTGTCTTCCTGTCTGTCTGTCTTTCTCTACCTCTCCCTCCCCCCCCCCCCCTGTCTCTCCGCCTTGCTGTCTGTCCCTTGTCTCTCGTCTCCCTCTGTGCCCTTTCTATCTGTCTGTTTGTCTGTCCGTCTGTCTATGTCTCTCTCCCTCTGACTCTGTCTCCTTTTTTCTCTTTTTCTTTTTCTGTCTTTCTCTCTCTGTGTGTCTGTCTGTCTTTGTCTCTTGTCTCCCCGTTGTCTGTCTCTGTCCGTCTTTCTGTCTGTCTCTCT
>JAPXFY010007308.1:0-11015 GCA_030674185.1 Monoplex corrugatus | reverse complement strand
TTTTTTTTTTAAAAGGGAAACAAATTTAAATTTTATTATCTATCATTATCTATCTATCTTTATATATTTTTTTTATATATATTTTTTATATTTTATATTTTTAAATATATTAAATATTTACACACACACACACCACACCACACATATAAAATTTTTATACAAACATATATGTACATACATATCTTTTTCCAGTTTCCCCCCAAAAAAGAAAACAGAGAGAAACTTGGGTGACAAAAACAGTGGGAAAACAAAAAGGGGGAAAGGGTCCCAATTTCCCAAATTAAAGGCAAAAAAACTCTTTCCCACTGCCTTACTTCCAAAAATTTTTTTTGCTTTCAGCCAAAAAAAAGGACAAAGACTTATTCCTTTAAACCCAAACCCCCTATCCCCTTTTCCAGGGGGGAAAAAGGGGTTTTTAAATTTTATTTATTACTTTTGGTTATTTTTGTTTAAAAAGGCCCGTTGATTGCGTAGAGCCTATCATGGCTATAACTTTACAAAACATACAAATACTTGGGAAAAGGGGGAAAAAGAAAAAAAAATAAGAAAATAAGTACACACATTCTGGGTCCCCCTTCCCACTCCTTTTCCAATTTATCATGCAGGGGATTTAAAAAAAACACCTGAAAAAAATTTTATACATTTTAAAATAAAGACACTAAAAATTTTTTTTTATATATTTTAAAAACCTAAAAAATAAAATTTTTAATATTTTTCCCCCAAAACCAAAAATTTTTCCCCCCCAAAAAAAATAATACTTGTACCCAATTTATCAATTAAGAGAAAGTATGTAAGACTTTATTTAAAAACACACAGATGAAGGACCCGCAAGGCAGAAAAAGAAGGAAGAAATGACCCCAAAAAAAAAAAAAGAGAAAAAAGGAAACAAAGAGAGTGACAGGAAAGAGGGAAAATTCTAGCACAGAATTTCCAAAAAAGGTGGGGATACTATTTATGTTGAAAGAGTTCCTGGCACCCCCACAGGGGATTTCAGTTAAAGTATTTCCCGAACATAACTAGAATGAAATAAACTACCTCAAGCTGTTGTATACTCTTTCTCCCTCTCTCTCATAACTTAAGTGTTGATATGCAGAGAGAACCTAAAAATGGCAGGGGATAGGAGAAGGAGTGGTCAACCCTTTTGCTCCCTCTGTCCTTATTTTTAAGGCAGGAAGCTGGTGGATAGTGTAAGGGATTGAAATGGTGAAGTTTTTGCTTTGCTATCATGACTAATGATGCAGGAAGCTGGTAGATAGGTTTAGGCAGTCAAAGTTAACTAAACTGAGAGCGAAATGGGCTGGATTGAAGACTTCCATGCCATTAATTAAAGATAAATAAGCTTATAGACAATAAAACGAACATTAAAGCAGCCTGCCGCTGTATTATAAACAAATAAGCTTATAGCTAGACAATAAAACAAACATTAAAGCTGCCTGCCCCGTATTTCATCATTTATCAGTTGTTTGTTATGACACAGCCAAAATTTTTACTCATTCACTGGCTTCCATTGATGCTAAGCAAAATTCAAAGAGGACAAAATTTTATGGACACGTAAATGCTTGTTCGTTATGCTTAAACTGTTTGAACATCATGATTTTGCTACCGGTTAACTTAACCCCCTCCTTCTCCCACTACCCTTTTGGTGTTCTGAGCAGTGTTTTCTCTTTCGTGGGTGTGTTCAGGTGCGTGGTTTGGTTCACACTGTGCAGACGTTACGTTGCTGCACAGCCTGTTTTTTAAGATCTTTGGTGGGCTTGCATGGCTGGATGTTTTCATATTACCCAGCACTGATATGGCTTGTAGGACTTTTAAATGATTTATTTTGGTTTTCTACGTGCGAATACTCATGAAGGGGGTTCAGACACTTGCAGATAGACACATATGTTTGATCTGGAAGATCAGAGAAATGTGCATTTGTCCATCTGATAAGGAATATGGTCAACACTTAATGGAAACAACAAGACAGGCTCAATATTTTTAGCTAAATGGTTGTCATTGAGCAACCAGAAAAGAGAAAGGATCACCAAATTCAGGATGTAAAAATTCCTGGTACACAACCTTCCTTGCCTCTAAATCAGCTTGAGCTGGGCAATTTTGCCTTCCAGAATCTTCCTAAGGTGGGCTCTATCCAATAATGATGAATGTACAAATTCCTCTTCATCCGTGTAATGCGTTTAATTTGTATAGATTGTGTATTTTGAAGACTCACACATCAGCTGACTTTTAATTAAACTGTTGAGCTGATGAACAAAAAGAATAGATGAATTGTCTCTTTTAAAATTCTGTCTTTCTCTTGTATATATTTATACTGGCTGCTCATAGAATCTCTCTTGCTTAATTACATAATGTATACTGTACCCCTCTGTATTAAAATTTGTCATATTTATTTTGCATAAAATTTGTGTCTTTTAAACAAATCCAAATTCAGAGGGAAGTTAACATTTACCAGTTAGCTGCTTCTATACTATTTTCTTCATAGTATGATTGACAGTTTGCATTCATATTTTTAGAAAAAAAAAAGATTAGCTGTGGGATCAGGCAAGACTCCCCCCCCCCCCCCTTTTTTTTTTTTTTTTTTTGCCAAAAAATGGCAAATTGTAGTATTACTTTGTCATCAGACCAGAGTTGATGGGTTCGTGATGAATTTTGATCTGGTGCTGTGTGTGTGTTGTAGATGTTACTGACATGTAATCATTCCTTTGGTATATCATTTTGTAATGTTGATAATTAGTCATGTTTGGGTAGAGCGCTTCTGGGATTGTCCAAATGTGATGAATCTGTTGTGAACTGATTCCCAATACTGATAAACAGAATTGTTCATCATATACCTGGTTTAGGTTTTCAAACACCTGTTCACTGAATCATGCTTTAAGTAGATGCAGGAGCAAATATATGCATTGAAGGATTCCTTAGAACAGACTTTACTTTTTCTCTTTTACGTTTTTTGATATGAAAAACAAATGTACTGTGCTTACCTAAGGTATTAACATAACTAATAAATAAGACCTGTAATGGTTTCAAACTTTAGGTCTTATACCTTGTTTGAATTTTTTTTTTTTTTTGACAGCAGATATAGAATCTATAACTAAGACATTTAATCAAGTGATAGTGACATTTTTGCATATGAAATGTCTTATTGTGATGTTCATTTTTGTTCGTTTTCTTTCAGTTCATTCATGGCAAGGTGCTTTTTTTCTCTCTCTGAAGTTCTGTAAATATGAACTTTATTGTCGGTGTCATAAAACTCTTTTGATCAGTTACGAGCAGTTTCAGCTTCAAGTGCATTTAAAGGATTGAGTGATATAGTTTGCTTCTGTGTTTGTGTGTTTATGTGTGTGTTTGTATTTGCTTGTATCTGAATCATGCCAAATTGACAGATTTGCTAATTTTGTAATTGGAAATTGTATTTCATGAGTAACTGATTAGCAATTAGTTTATGACTGGGGGAGGTATTATGGTTCTTTTGGTTGTTATATTTGAAGATGTGAATAATAGGGGACGCTACATATTTTTTCCTTTGTTTTTATGGGTACTTGAATGATGAGTAAAATAAGGGATCATGTGTTCTTTGAGTAGAGATAATGGAATTTATTCCATTTGAATAATTTAGTAGGTCACATTGACAGTAAGGCTGCACTCAGAGTGATATCAGCATTTCACCATTCAAATATTATATTTATCTCTTCACAACAAAGCAGTGATCTCAAATGTGACAGGAACATCAAACTGAGAGCACTCTATCGATGAAAAAGCCATCCTTGCATGTTGAAACAGACCATAGGTATTTCTTATGTCTAAAGCCTTTTTTCTTTTACGGTATTACTGCTTAGTCCATGAATAAAAATGCCACATTATTTGTATTGAAAAGTTGTCAGGTTCTTCGTTGGTGGTATGGCATACTTAAGCTAGTTTTGGTGATTTGCCATCAAGTTAGTTTTGAATTGTCTTTAATGCATGTACTACTATCAAAGGTCCATCATTGTTTTAAAAAAAATTGTGGATTCTGAGTGATAACTTTTATTTACTTTTTTCCTGCTGATTATTTCAGAAAGAGAAAACTAGGCTTCCACCATTGATGTACGTCCATTTTGGAACAGTTTGGTTTTGAGGCACATGTTAAAATCATATGATAAACACTATTTGAGTCAAGTCCATCATCTCTCAGTGTCTACTTTGAATCGCCTTGAAAAAAATTGTGTATATATATTCTGTACATGTTCCAATTATTGATACATGTGTGAGTGTGCATGTTGGGGGGGGGGGGGGAGGGAGCAGAGAAGAGAGGAGAGAGAGAGAGAGAGAGAAATTGTCACATTTATACACAAAGATCTCTTGATCTATTCAGACAGTTGTATGAGGTAAGAGTCGACATTTTGGTATGTCTGTTACATGTCCATGTGCAAGCTTGTATTGTTCTATCACACGAATTGAGCATAATGATCCATTGTGAAGAATTGTTTTGTGATTTTTGTCCTCTCAAATATTAAACACGAACAGTTGAGCATGGTGTGATAGACACTTCTCTCACCTTTTCCCCAAATATTGAATAAAACAAAAATGAAAATGAAATGATTGAACTGACTTTCAGTGCAATAGTTTCATGCCTGTTGATGACATAAGATAGTTCTGTATTACATATGGTCCACCAGCTCCACTCTGTCCTATGTGTGGAAAACTGAAGTCCTTCCCTCCTTAACCCACCTCACCTTCCAGAGTGGAAGGGTCTGGTATTTGGCCCAAAGTTGGCTTAGCAACTACAACTTTCCTCAAAGGTGCAGAATGTAGTTTATAAATTGGTTGTACACTGGTACAGAAAATTGGTTGTACCCTGCTACAGGTATTCAGTTTTCATACAAGGAATGTTTGGGAGAATAAGAGTAATTAAGGCTGTCAGTTTGTACTTAACACCAGATCTCTGTATTACTTAACGACAACGGTTTTATTTAATACTAGTTCTAAGAAATACGTACTGTGCTTTCTCAGAACCTGTAACTTCACTGCCTACCATGCTGCTTGTTGTCTGATGTTAAACAGAAAAATCCCTTTACTTCACCATCTGCAAAAACATTTCTTTGTAATTACTGTAGTCTTCTCCCTCCAGCATTTATTAACTAAGGCATGCTCATCTTTATGGCTTGAATCTTGTCTTTGGACTTGCATGATCAGGCTGCCTTTCCACAAAGATTCATGCTTTGCTCTTCATGTCTCATGCTGATAGTCTTCATTTGATTTCATTTAATTGGTAAACATATGTTCATACAGAGTGATAAGAAATCCAGTGAGAAAAAATGGATTCTGCAGACAAAGTTTATTATTACTCCTTTTATTGTTGAAACAGAATGGGGGTTGTGGAAGAAAAGATAAGATTTAATGCTGTGAACATGTAAATACAATTGAATGTTCTGTTCGCTCATGGACAGCTGGGGACAAGATGCTTTAAGTCAAAAGCAGGCTGAATCATCATATCAATGTCTTCCCAAATTTGTTTTTACTGCGCCTTATTTTTTATTGCCCTTGACTAAGTCATTGCACAGCAAAGAGCTATTCCTAACAAGCTCAGTAACATTCTCTCTGTAATCATCCATTTTGAAAAGATGCTGTAGTGAAGTTGGCTTACTTCTCTCAGTTCACATTTCAGGAAAACAGAAAAATGTTTACTTTTCATATGCAAATGGTGTAGCATGACTCGTGAAGTTTGATGGAATTTGTAGCATGACTCGTGAAGTTTGATGGAATTTGTGCTCAAATAATCCCGCTCTTTTTTTTTTTTTTTTTTTTAAACACATGAGGCATGAAGAATGAGGTGTGGACCTTTTTGGAAACGAAGTCTTATTGTAGTTGTGTAACAGATGATTGTATTACTTTATATTGATCATAGTGTAAAGGATGGTTGTATTACTTTGTATTGATTATCACTCCATTGTTTGTCTGGCCTTTTGAATGTGTACTGATTATACTTGATAGTTGCATTACTTCTTTTAGAACAGTTGACAAGTATTTGCCCAGAAGGCTTTAATTAACTTTTTAAAAGGGATCTTTTTATCTTGGCTGTTGCAATTTTACTGTTGAAAACATTCTGTGCAACTTTTGTGATCTGTAGCTGTCATGATCTGAAAGTGCACAAGGTATTATTGTGTTGGTTGATTATGCACAAGAGAAACTTAAAACCTGCAGCAGTGATTTTGTTTCTACTTCTGATCATAATTTTCATCGATATGCAGCATTTTTACTGTTAGGCATACATAATTTGTATGTAAATTGTGCGTGAATCATGCATGTGTATATGGCGTCATAGTGAACATTTTTTCTGTGTACATAATGTGCATGAATATGTATGTAATGTATGTATGATGTATGTTTATTTTGATCATGCTGTACCTTTAATAAAAGTCACTGCAATAGATGCTGCATTGTCCGTTTATGGTTTTCAGACATCTTGAGAAAAAGTCCACTCCGTGCAAAGTTGACCACAGTTGGTGGCCCCAGACCCTTTCTACCCACCCCCTCTGTTCGAGGGCTGTAATTCCCACTGCAATTGAATATTTTCACAAGTGGGCTGTATGACCTTTCCTTGGCTTGTTTTTTACTTTCCATAAAGACAAATCATACTTTGTTTTGGGGGATGTGTATGCTGGGTATTTCCGTAAGCTGACGAGCACTGACATGGCTTACTGGATCTTTAACATGCGTATTTGACAGCTTACAAGCATATACACACGAACGCCATTCAGGCACAAGCAGGCGTTTGTATATGTTGACATGGGAGATGAGAAAATCTCCATTCTTTAAACACCAGGCAATACCAAGCAAATTCCAATCTTGACAGTTTTTTTAAACCACTCGATTAAGCAGCAGAAATGTTTGGACAGTTCTTTTCAACCACTCGATTAAACAGCAGAAATGTTTGCTTCCCATTGCCTGTGATAAAAGTGTTGTGTGCTACATGTTGGGTAGCTTGTATCCATGTAGACTGCTCCAATATGGACTTAACTGCATGATCTCCAAGGTTCCCTGATGTTTCCTTCTGGACATCTTGTTCTCCTTGGCCACAATAATGACATTTTTCCGAAAAGATTTTGTGACCAGTGTCTCCGCAGTATCTCCTCAGGAGAAAGATCAGGAAAGTTCAGATCTCTTGGTGTTCAAGATTTTTTTATTTTATTTATCTATTCTAAATTTTGGTGCGCACTCTTCTTCCTGTCTTGAGGGTATAATCCTTGTCACAGTCATCCCATAAGTGTGATAAATAACTGAGCATTTTTTTATCATCGAAGGGTTTTGTGTTTAGGATGGACTAGCTTGAATTTCTGTGTTCAGTGGTTTGTGGTCGACTTTCACGTTAAATTTTTGGAAAGTTTTCATTGGTCTTTCTGACAGCACTATTTGGAAAGTTTTCATCAGTCTTTCTGACAGAGCTTCCATATATGATAATGGCTGCGGTAGGACTTGTCCTCCTCAGTCAGCTCCTGTTGCAATCTGTCTGAGTGGTTGAAGATCCAGTTTATGTAGCTCTTTAAGCATAATGTTTCATTAACATGCTGTGTTTCCTTTTATTGGTCTTCCGTTGGTGATAGCATACGCCCCGCCAAATTCCATAAGTTCAGAATTCTCTTCCACAGAAATGATATCATCAGCGTGCTGATAGTTCCAAGTTCCAGTTGCTTATAGCCCAGATGATCACTAGAGCCATATCAGGTCTAACACCATGTAAAAATCAGTTCCATGGTAAGTTGAAAAGACAACAATAAAAAGTAAAGTTCATGATTATCAAGTCATATGCATTTTAAAATCTTTCCCATACTTATGATCATATAAGCAATACATTACAGAAGCATTTTGGATCTTCAACATTGCAACTGGAGTGGACAGAAGAGGACAAAATTGTACAGCAGCCATGGCCACATATGAAAAGTTGGTCACAAAAACTGATGAAAGCTTTCAGGAAATTTAGCACAAAATGTCTACTACAAACCTATAAACAGACTGAGATTCAAATATGTCCATCCCATAGACAAAATCCCCATGACAAAAAGTGCTCGGTTATTTATTGTATTTCTTTTGACGAATGTGACAAGAATTATACTGTTCAGACAGCAAGAATAAGGGCATGATCAAACCAAAAACACTTGACGCACCAAGAGATCTTCCTTGATAGCTGGTGGGGGCAGGGGGACCACTGCAGACATACTGACGGGGTGGAAATGTCAGTATTGTGGTCAAGGAGAGCAAGACGATCTGGAGAAAGATCAGGAAAGTTCAGAGATCATGCACTAAATCCATCTTTGATCAGAGATCTTGGATACAAATGGTTTGCTATGTACTGAAACGAAACCTGCACCATAAGAATCAGGAACAGAACCCGTTTCTGGGTGATAAAGAAGACACATCTCTACTTTTGTCGAGGGTGTGGCCTAGCAGTTAAAACACCTGCCTAGGACATAACCAACTTGGATTGCAATTTTGGATCGGACAGTTTTTTGACTAGTCTCCACAAGATCTTAAGTGGTGGTCTAGGCACTAGTCTTTTGATCAGGATGATAACCAAGGTCCCTTTCACAGCATGTACTCGGCATAATTGTTAAAGATAAACTGAGGTCCCATATGCAGCATGCATTCAGCATACTTGTTAATCCTTATGACTCCCGCACTTTATCCACCAACTGCAAAAACTTAAACCTATTGACTCCCTTACCCTGTCCACCAGCTACTTAACTCTTTGACTCTCACCTTATCCACCAGCAGGAAGCTGATAATGCTGGTAGACAGGATACAGGAATCAAGGGTTAAAGATGCCACAGTAATGGCAACAGAGACGATGCCCCTGGCAAAATTCTACAGCAAAATCCACTTTCAAAAGTAAACAGAATACACTTGTACAGAAAAAAAAGAAGATACTGTTCTGCAGCAATTCACTCTCCCCAGAGAAATCAGTCTGAATTTCACACAGTAAAATCCATGGTGACAAAAGTTTAGACAATAAATAAATACAATGAATACCTGTATAATTACAATATGTGACAAAAATGTGATAGGCAAACAATAAATGGTGGCACTACCAGTCACCTTACTAGAGAGGGTTTTTTCACCACCTTCGATTCATACATACATGTACATCCAGCAATGCAGAAACATGCAGCCTACCACCATTCATACATTTGCTGCTTTTTATTAAATATCCTTTCAACATGCAAATTGTCAAAATATACAGTCATTTATTTATTTTTATTCTTTGCACTGTTCAGAACACAGAGACATGATAACATTTTGCCCCGTTATTGTCACACAGCTAAACTGCAGACAGAAGACGGCCAAGCCAACAGTCTCCCTTTTCCCATTTCTTGTCTGTTTCTGGATCAGTGTGATTTCCAAAACAGCACTTCCATTTTAAAAGCCCTAAAATAGGTTACTTTGCATATGTATTTTAATACATGGGACCCTGCACAATTCTCAAAAAAAAAAAAAAAAAAAAATCAGATGGACGGACAGATTGATAGGGACAGGGAGATACTACGGCCAGTGACACCACTACTTCAACCAGACTCTCACTGAGCAAATAAGAATTGCATGTGGTAAAAGTTCTATGCACACCTGGCTTGAATTCGTTGAATTTACTCTGCTAATGGGGAAAATGGGGGACCTAAGAATATCAGAAACGAATTAACACTCCCGATTATAATAATCAAACTGACAAACTCTACCATATCAATCTGAATCTTTTTTGTGGCAAAAGGGTAAACTATGGGAAAAGGAAAATTCTACACAACAGGAAGGAATGAAGAGGGAGAGGTCATGATAACTTATCCATACTGAAGCACCCATCCAGCATGTCCTTGGAAAATTATCTGGTTTAACCCTTCAACTCCCTCACCCTGTCCACCAGCATCCGGCATTGTCAGCCATGACAGCAAGGCAAAAACTTAACCCTTTCATTCCCTCACCTTATCCAGTGCTTCGTGCAGGAAGCTGGTGGATAGGATGAGGGAGTGAAAGGGTTAAGATTTTGCAGCTGGTAGACAAGGTGGGGGAGTGAAAAGGTTTATGTATGCATTATGAGCCCCTCCCTCCACCACCTCATCAGACCAATCAGAAATCAGGAAGAATCACCACTGCTATTATCGCAGTATTCAGGGTACTGATACTGATACGAAACACTGGCTTTGCAAATCAAGCCAACATGCATCCGTGAGTCATTACAAAACAGTTTCATATGGGCAAGAATCCTCTGCCAACAAACATTCTACAGCAACATGAATAATGAATCATATAAATTCCTTCACCAACAAACATCTGTCAAATTATCCTTTGCCAACAAACATTTTCCAAATTATGAGTTGCAATTTAAAAAAAAACCTTGGCCAATCAATAGTAATTTCAGATTTCTGATCCCATTTCTGACAGCTAAATTCATGAATCATAACACGTCAGACATTTGTAACTTCACCGTGGGCTGAAATATGGCCAGCATTTGACAAAGATACATGGGCTGAAATACGGCCAATATCAGAAAAATCCAGAGCTGAAATATGGCCAACATTTGACAAAGATCCATGGACTGAAATATGGCCAATATTAGAAAAGATCCATAGCTGAAACATAGCCAACATTTGACAAAGATCCATGGACTGAAATATGGCCAACATTTGACAAAGATCCATGGCCTGAAACACAGCCGCCAACATTTGACAAAGATCCATGGCCTGAAACATAGCCAAACATTTGACAAAGATCCATGGACTGAAATATGGCCAACATCTGACTCGACAAAGATCCATCCGTAAACAACAGATAAATCCTTTCCAACGCATTTGTCTTCTTACGAACTTAACAGATTCATCAAGACAGTCATTTTCACTCCTGTGAGTCCTTACACTCCCTCACCCTATATACCAGCTCCAAAAACTGAACCTTTTCACTCCAGCATCACCATGTCCACCAGTTTCCTGAAAGAGGAAGATGATGAATAGGGTGTGGAGTGAAAGGATTATAAAACATAGAGTTGGTGGATAGGGTGAGGG
>JAPXFY010007307.1:0-11017 GCA_030674185.1 Monoplex corrugatus | reverse complement strand
TAAAAAAAGGGGTTTTAAAAAATCAGATTTTTAGGGGGCCGAGGGACATTTTAAAAAACAAAAAAAAAAAAACCTGGATTTTTTTAAAAAATCGGGGAGTTTACCGGCCCCGCAGATTTTTTTCAAAAACAGACCCGGTTTTTCCCATGCATTTTTAAATTTTTTTTCAAAAAATTTTCATCAAATCAGAACAAGAATGCCCCTTTTTGCCATTTTTGGAAAAATCCCCTTCCCCGGGTGGAAGCAGTCCCCACGGTTTTTCCTCCCACATCGCGGGGATCAACCTTTCGGGGGGGGGGGGGGTCCCTCCTGTCATCTTGCAAGGGGGGGGGAAAAAAGGGGGGAAAGGGGGAAAAAAAAAAACCGCTGATAATTTCTTTTGCGGCAAAAAGTTTTTCCTGGCAAAGCTACGGGAAAAACTGGGGGAGAGGGGGGGGGGACCCCAAATTTATCCCAACTTTTTCTTTTTTAGGTGGGGCCGGGGGCCATGGGGGGATGGTTAAAAACAAAAAAAAAAAAAGGGAAAAAAAAAAGGGGGGGACGAGGGGCAAAATCACTACTTCAGATATAGAAAAAAACATTCGCTATTTTTCAAGATATAGGAAACAGCATTTAAGATATGGGTTTTTACAATCATGTTTGGGTTTTTTTAGGTTTTACATCTTTTTTTACAGAATAGGAAAAATCAGTATTTCAGGGATTTATGGGGGAAAAAAATTTTTTTCGGGGGGGGACAAGGGGGAATAAAACCCCCTTTAAAAACGGGGAATTTTGGGGGGGGAAAATTTTTCGGGGGACATTTTTAAAAAACCAGTATTTTTGGGATTTTGGGGGAACTTTTTTCAGCGGGAAACAAAACCCCAGTATATTGGGATATGGGGGGACTTTTTTCAAAACATAGGATAAAAACCCCAGTATTTTTGGGATATGGGGGGGGAAAAATTTTTTTCCGGGGGGGGAAAATTTTAAAAAAAACCATTTTAAATGGGGAAAAAAAGGGGGGGGAAAATTTTTTTTTTTCGGGGGGACTGGGGGGATAAAAAAAAAACCAGTTATCGGGGTTTATAGGGGGAACAATATTTCGGGGAATTTTAGGATAAAAAACCCAAAAGTAAAAATCCAGAATAGGCCCAATATTTCAGAACATGGATAAAAAAACCAGTATATTAAGAAAATGGGGGGGAAAAAAATTTTTTCAATTTAGGACCCAACAAAAAAATTTTTCGGGGGGCATAGGGGATAAAAACCAGTTATTAGAATTTTTGGGGGGGACAATTTTTTTAGGGGATAGGGGGGGTAAAAAAAAAATTTAGTTTTTAAAGGGGCGGGGAAATTTCAGATATGGGGGGGACACAATTTTCAGTTTTAAAAATTAGGTTTTTTACAATACAATTTCAGGGATATGGGGGGCCCCAAAAATCAGTTTTTTCGAAAAAGGGGGGGGGACACATTTTCGGGGGTATAGGTTTCAATCACTATTTCAGATTTTGGGGGGGAAAAAAATATTTTTTCGGGGATTTTGGGGACAGTTTTTTCGTAATTTAGTTTTATTGGGGGAAAAAATTTTTTCGGGGGGGACATGGGGGATTAAAAAAACCAAAAACAGATATGGGGGAAAAATATTTTCGGGGGACATGGGGGATAAAAAAAAAACCAGTAAAAATTTCAAGATATGGGGACAAATATTTCGGGGGGACTTTAGGATAAAAAAACCAGTTATTAGTTTATAGGAAAAATTTTTTGGGGGGGGACATAGGTACAACCGTTAAAATTTTTAGAATGGGGGACAATTTTTTTCAGATATAGGACAAAAAATCAGATTTTTCAACCCTTTTGGGGTTTTACAACCATATATTAGAAAAGGGGGGGACAAAATTTCAGATATGGGAAAACAAAAAAACCCCCAGATTTTTTCAAAATTTTAGGGGCAGTATTTCGAAAAGGAAAACAATCAGTATTTTCAAAATTTTTGGGGTTTTACAATCACTTTTTTCGAATAGGACCCCAATCAGAAAATTTAAAATATGGGAACATTTTAGTTGGGGGGGGATACAATCACTATTTTCCAAAAAAAGGGGGGGGAAAACTAATCAGTTTTTCAGAATAGGGAAACCGTATTTTTTTTTTCAGTTTTTAAAAGGGGGACCAGAAATTTTTCATCAGATTTTAGGATACAAACCAGTATTTTTTCGGGGGGACTTTTGGGGGGAACAATATTTTCCAGATAAAAAAAACCGGGGCCCGTTTTTTCAAAAATTGGAAAAAAAACCAGTTATTAAATTTATAAATTTTTTTTCAAAGTTTATGGGTTTTAAAAAAAACCCCATTTTTTCAGATGGGGGGGGACAATATTTCAATATAGGATCCCAATTTTCATAATTTTATTAAAAATTTTAAAAACCAAGCATTTTCAGGATAGGATCCCAAACCCATATTTTTAAAAAAGGGTTTTAAATTTAAAAAAAAAACTGTTTTAGGGTTTACGGGAAAATTTTCCACTATTTCGGGTTTTTTTGGGGAGTACAATCACTATTTCGGGATTTAATAAAAAAGGGGGAGTTGTTTGGGGGGTAATCCTTTAAAAAACCCCTTTACACCAAGTAAGCCGGGAAAAGAAAAAAAAATAGTTGGGGTTTGTTATGGCTAGTTAAAAAGTAATTTTTTGTCACTGTCATTTTTTTTTCCAACCCATTTTAATGATTTTTTTTAAAGTAAAAAAAGGAAAAAAATCTCAAAAGCTCAAGTTTAAAAAAAAAAACATTTTTTCTGTTTTGGGGAAATTTTTAAAAAAAATTTTTTTCTTGTTTTTCTCCCCCGGGTGGGGGGGGAAAGGGGGGGGAAAAAAGGAGGGGAAAAAAAATTCCCCCTTTACTTTTGACTGGGGGAACTTTTTCTGAGCGGGGAAAAAAAGCTAAAAACCGTATTTTTTTTCAAAGGTTTTGGGGAAAAAACCCATTTTTTACCTTTTCTGTTGTTGTTGGTGTGTGTTTTTTGGGGGGGTTTGTTTTTGTGTTGGTGTGTGTGTGTTGTGTTTTGTGTGTGGGTGGTTTTCTGTGGATGTTCTTTGATTTTTTTTAAATTTCTCTTGGGAAGTGGTTTCGGGGATTTTAAACATTTACTAAAGGGGGTTTTTCCTTGTAAAAAACTCCTTGTAGAGGACTGGCAGTGTGTAAAAAGTCCCTCCATGGGGGACGCCAGGGACTCTTCCCTTTTATAAATAGTATCCCCTGCACCCGGAAATTCTGTGCTACAGTTTTTTTCTTTTTCTATCGCTCTTGTTTTTTCTCCCTTGTTTCTTTTTGTTTTTTCTGTCATTTCTTTTTCCTTTTATTTTTTTTGTCTTTTCTGGTCCATTGCCTGTATGTATTAAATTTTGAAGTTTTTACATATTTTCTTTTTTGGATTGAAATTTGGGTACATTATTAAGTACATTAAAATTTTGGTACATTTTATTTAGTAACATTTTTTGGGGACTTAGGGAAGTGATATTACAGAAGCAATTTTATGTAATTAAGCCGCTTTTATATAGTTTTTATTCTTTTTTTAGTTTTGTTTTTTATGTTTTAATTTGTATTTCAGTTGGTTTTTTTAAAAATCCCCTGTGGGGAAAAAACTTGGATGGAGCGGTCAGTCCCGGGGGCATCTCCTTAGAATTAGGGTGCGCGGAATGCATTGATGTGTGTACTTTAATTTTCTTTTCTTTTTTTTTTTTTCAGTTTAAGTTGGTGTATGTTTCAAAAAACAGGTTTAAAAAGCTCTTATATGCTCAAACGATTTTTGGCTGGGCTTAAAAGCAAACACAAATGTAACAATGTCCTTCCTTTTTTCGATTTACCTTCGTCCTGACTTTGGAGGCTCTAAACTTGATAAAAACCCAGGCATGAGAATTTTTTCCCCAGGTGTTATTATATTTTCCTGATCCGAACTATGTTTGCCCCCCCCCTTTCTGACCCCCAACGCCAGAAAAAACGGCCAGCCCCCTTAACAGCCGGGGTGGATTCCAGACCAATGATTGTGAGATTTTGGGTTGTGTTGGTGTGTTTTTGGGTGTTGTGTGGTGTGTGGGGTTTTTTTTTTGTTTGTTGTTGCAATTTGTGTTTTCTCGTTTGTTTTTTCTGGAAAATGTGTAAACATTTTTTTTCGTAGTGTTTTTTTCTCATGTTTTATTCTAAAACTTTTGCACATCCATTTGGCTATGCAAAAGTTTGTATTTGTTCATGGGATATCCCCCTGTTCACACTACTTTTTTTTGATGTTCCTTTTATCAATTATACCCTTTCATCCCAGTTTTTCTATGATAAATCTTTGCACTGTATGAAATGTGGCATGTTTTGTTTAAATCTAAACCCCAAATTGTGATCGTTGAAAAATTATACAGAGAGTTTATCACAGAACAGCAAGAAAGAGTTTTCCAATTTTAAACCAATTTTGATGATCACTTTTTGTTTACTATATTGATTATATTGCTGGTGATCTAAGCAGTGGGGAAAAAATAAAGGGTGCAATTCCTTTATAGTATTACAGAATGCAATCTTTTTCTTGTTGTTATGATTTTTGCTAAAGATTTTTGGGGAAAAATTAAAAACATTTTCCTTTTTTTATTTCTGATATATTGGTCTTAGACCCTTTTTATTGTCTTTTTTAAAAATTTTCAGTCGTTCTCTTCTTTTTTTAATTTTTTTTTTTAAAGGTTGTATGAAAAAATGGAAAAAAAAAAAATTTTGATCACCTCATTTTCAAATAAAAAAAAAGAACCATGAAGGAAAAAAAAGGGACCACAAAAAAAAAAAATCAGATGTTTTTGATAAAAATCAAGGGACAGGCACAAATTTTCTGCCGAGCCTTTTCCCATGGTATACAAAAAGCACAAAAAAGAACAAAGGGCAAAAAAATTTAGGGGCAAAAAAAAAACAAAACTTTCCTTGAAGTCTGGTTAAAAGCGGGAAAGCTCTTGTTTTTGGTATTAAGGCCTTTGTTCACTAGAGCAGCTGCGCATGTACGGGCGGTTCATAGGTTCGCTGTTTTTAAACGAGCTTTTTTAAAAAACTGTCCACATGGTTAACCATGTGAACTTTTAGCTCATAAATATTCAGAGATTGTCATATGAAAAATGGCGACCCCATGTGCGGGGAAAAATGAGTTTTTCCAAGCTTTGGATTTTTAAAGTATTTTCAATCATTGATTTAAAAAGGAGGCGACAGGTTTCCGACCCCAAATCCCTCTGTGGAAAGAGGGTCCTTTGGTTTTTTTTGATGTTCCCCGTGATGGAGAGGTGATTTTGATGATGACATGATAAAGGGGAACATTTTTCGAAATAAGCCTGATACTTCCGATTCAAATATTTCCAACATTCTAGGGGGAAAAAACCCCCCACAACCCGGGCACGATCCCAAGGGGGCGTGGTCATGGGTCCAAAGGAAGACGAGGTTGGTTAGGATTTGCTAAAAACCCCGGGGAATCAAAATACAAGCCCCAGGAAGGTCTAATACGCCCAGGAGGCCCAGAAGAGATACTAATCCCCAGCCCCCCAGGAAAGAGTGGGTTGGTTGTGAAGACAGAGGGACGAATGGATGAAAATGTAAAAAAAAAAGTTTTAACCCGCAATATGCACCTGTGTGTATTTAATATTTGAAATAATTTTAAAATTGCACCAAAAACCCCCAAAAATTAGATCAGTTTGCCCCCTGAGGCTGCTAGTCAAAGGGTTAATATATCAAAATTCTTGCTTGGATTTTATTTTCATGTTTTTTCCAGTTCTAATTTTGTTTTGTTTATTTGTTTTTATATCTTTTTGTATATTTGTTTAGTAATGGTAATTGAGTGACAAAATTTTTCTGGACTGGTTTCCCGCACTCTTTTTCCAGGACCCTTTCCCATAGTAAAGATGGGCCCCACCAGTCACCAGCGGAAAGTAACCCGGGCATGGATGGAAGAATTCCCATCCCTCCCGCTTCCCGCCTCCCCCATTCATACCCACCCTACAGCTCCCCTGAGAACAGGTGTCGAAATTTAAAGGGTAAGGAGGGAAAAAGGCTGGATGAAGAGTGCCATGAAACGTTTCATCAAGTTGTATGCCCAGCTCATCTCTGAGGGATTTGAAGTCTGTTTCATCGAATTTCTTGAAAATTGTGTAACTCTTAATAAACAAGTTTCATCAAGACCAATAGGCTGATTACAAACCGGCAAAATAGAACGGTTTTGGAATGGTTCCCAAACGTACCGAGCTGTTTAACCCCTGTTTTTATATGTCTAAAAAAACAAACCGCTTTCCCGATCTGGAACGGTTTTGGGATCACCTCGGGAATGTGGCCTGGAACGGGTTCCAGTAGGCTTGGTACTGTGCTTGTGACCTTACAGAAATTCCTGGGTTTTATTCTCTTTGGTGCAATTTTCCCCTGCGGTTTTGCCATCCCTTCTCTCCATTTATTTAAATGCAATCGGGGGTTCAGCACACTGTCAGTAAAAAACCTTTTATTTTATGCCAGGTAAAACAGAGCAAAAAAGGAACCCAGAAAAAAGGTTCAGAACGGGGATTCACCTTTGCGATATTGGCTGGAACGATTCCAGCTGGCCTGGTGTTTGCGCAATGATCTTTGGCTGCACGTTGGATGTTTTATTTTCATGGGTTTCAGGCAATCCAAATGTTCGCGAATTCCGCGGATATCCGTGAAAGGGGGGGGGAAAAAAAAAAAAAGAAAAAAAAAAATTATCTTGAAAGTATGGAGAAACCGGGACTGGGGAACGAAAATCAAACCAAACTATTAACAAAACAAATAAGCCGAAAAGCGGCGTGCACGGGTTTTTTTTACTTTTGCAACTGTCCGTGAGATTTTCCCATCTTTGTTTCACAAGCGTCACTCTCTGTGTTCCAAACGAAAGCGTTTGAAATATGAGTGTTCATAGAGACTTTGTTCCCACTAAATGATTCCATCGCTGACATCGATGGAAGGCCTAAAAATCGCTGGAAAAAGGGACTTTGGGTGCAGGGAAGTGTTACAATGGCAAATAAGTTCGTCGCTTCTTCGAGAAAAACTGAAGATCCCCCGGTAAAGCATACTGCAAACTTTGCCCGCTTCGGAAATCAGTTAACAAGTTCTGGCGGTAAAACGAGCACTGGTTGATTTACCTTGAAAGGAAAAGCAGCACAAACGACAGGCTCGGACAATTCAAACGAAAAATTTTCGTTTGTCAGGTGAGGCAAAAGAGGGGTGAGGATAATATGTGGACATATTTGGGAAGTTTTGCCAGCAAATTGGAACATCAGTGCATGGACAAATACTTGTACAAGTGTATTTCATTCCTGAAGTTTATGGGTTTATCAGAGATGTTTGAATTGGTGACAACTTCAGATCCAGGTCATCCATAAAAAACTTCACCAGGTATGAAAATATTTGCATGATTTGTTCATTGCTAACAATGCTTGTGCTCTTTTTTTTTTCTTTTTTTTTAAAAAACTTTAATTTATTTTTTTTCACCAGAGTTGGGTTTAAATTTCCATTTACTAGACTAAAATGCTTCAGCTTCTGGGGGCTCTGCCCCTAGACCCCCCCAGCGGGGGCCTTATGCGGCCCCCTGGCCTGCCCCCTGGCGGGTTTTTTTTTTTTTCCCTTGAAACACAATTTTGGGTTGATGGATTGCCTGTGGGTTGGGGCGCTGACCAAATTTCCCCTTTTGGTTTCTCCCTCTGTTTCCCGTCATACCCCCTTTATGTCATGCTTGTCAGTTTTCTGTCCAGGTCATTCCCCGCTCTTACTGTCCATGGCTTGTCATTTTTTCTGTCGGTTCATACCGCTTCAACTGTCATGCTTGGTCATGTTTCTGTCTGGTCATACCTGCTTACTGTCATACTTGTCATGTTTCGTCTGGTCATACCCGCTTTACTGTCATGCTTTTCATGTTTCGGTCCGGTCATACCTGCTTTACTGTCATGCTTGTCATGTTTCGTCTGGTCATATCCTGCTTTACTGTCATCTTGTCATGTTTCTGTCCGGTCCATACCTGCTTTAACGTCATCTTGTCATGTTTCTGTCGGTCTTACCCTGCTTTTTTACTGGGCATGCTTGTCATGTTTTCTGTTGGTCATTTTAACCTGTGCTACTGTCATGGCCCTTTTCATGTTTTTTGTCCGGTCATAACGCCCTTTTCTGTCATGGTTCATGTTGTCATGTTTTTCTAGTCCGGTAATACCTGCTTTACTGATCTGCTTGTCATGTTTTTCTGTTTCCGGTCATGCCCGATTCTACTGTCATGCTTGTTTATGTTTTGTCAGGTCATGCCCACTCTACTGTCATGGGTTGTTTATGGTTTCTGTCCGGTCATAACCTGCTTTATGTCATGTTTCATGCTTGTCATGTTTCTGTTCAACTTCAAGAAAACAGAACAGCTTTGTGTTTTGTGAATTTCTTCACATTGTTTTCATCAAATTGTATCCCTTTGGACCCTACTTTCTGTCCATTTAACTGCAGAAATTACTTCTTTGACTCCCTCACCCTTCCATTAGCTTCCTGCAGGAAAGCTGGTTGGATAGGATGAGGCATCAAAGGTTAAGTTTTTTGCTTTGCTAGGGCCCTGGTTGACCCTGCAGAATGTTGTTGGTCAGGGTGTGGGAGTCAAAGGGTTTTAAACTCTGGTGTGTCAGAGGATTGATTATTGTGGCTTGCTTTCAAAACCCTTTGACTCCCACATTTACTGGAGGAAATCAAAGAGTTAAGTTTTCAAGAGGGTAAGTTTTTGCCGTGGGGGGGTAGGAATCGGGGGTTAAAATGGTTAAGTTTTTTGCATGTGGGATGGGTAGGTTTCGAAAGTTAAAAACGGTTAAAGTTTTTTGCGTTGGTGGGTAGGAGCGAAAGTTTAAAAGGTTAATTTTGCTTGTTGGTGGGAGGTTTTCGGAAAGTTTAAAGGTTAATTTTTTTTGCTGTTGGTTGACAGGGTACAGGGAGTCAAAAGGGTTTTAAAAAAAAAAAAAAAAAACCCTGAGGAGGAAATGAAAAGGATGTTCAGCCTTTTCTCTTTGGCAAATTTTTCATTATTCAGACCTCCTTTATATTTCCCCTTCAAGGCTGTCCTGTTTTGAACGGAAAAAAAAAAAAATACCCATACCTGCTATTCTGTGTGCGGGAAAAAAAAAGTTGCCAGGCACGTTGGGTTTGGAGCCCCCAAGCCATCATGTTTGACCCTGGGACGTGAAATTGACGCCGTTTGATTTGAGGTGGGTCGGGGGCAGTATGGGGGGTGGTGTACATGGGGAAAATTGTGATGTCCTGGCCGCCCTGTATCAGGGGGGACTATCTCTGCCGTCTGCTTCCAGACTCCTGGTTGCAGTAAAGTGCAAATTTAAACTTTTGGTTCGTTTTGTTTCGGGGCTCAGCATTTAAACCCTTTTCCCCACTCCTGCCACGCCCCACCAGCACCTGCATTGTCACCCATGCTAGAAAGCAAAAACTTAAAACCATTTGACTCCCCCCCACCTGTTCCAACCAGCTTCCCCGGTTGAGCGTTTCTTGCCAGTGTAAGGTAGCCCAAGCTGTATTGGATTGTTGCTAGATGATTAAATCATCATCATCATGTCGAGCTTTGCTCGGCTATCATGAACACGTTTCTTCCATCCTTCTCTGGTCAGACATTTGCAGTAGGTAGTTCATCAAAACTGACAGCCCGTATCATCGATCATTTTGGTCGTTGAAGGTCTTCTTTTGGGACGTCCTGGTCTTTGTTTGCCGTGACTGGGTCTCCATAGTGGAACATCCCCCCACCAAAGTTTCTTCTTTGCTACGCCAGCAGTGGCCCGCGAAGGGCGCAGTCTTTGCTAGATGATAATTTAAAGACAATTAATGGTAAAAAAAACATTTGCTTCCTAATGAACGCTGCTAAAAATATTTCGCATTAAAAAATGCAGAATTTGTCAGTATTTTGTTAATCTACATTGAAGAAGTTCCACCCAAATTATTTGCTTTTTTTTTTTTTTTTTCCTTTAAATTTGAGGTTTAGCATGAAAAACCTGATGTGCCAGTTAGTGGATGGTTTGAAAGTATGGAATTTGTTCAGGAGGGGGGGGATATCACACATGGCAGTTTGATATGCATTTCACTTTTTTGAGTCTGTGCCAGAACTCTGGTGCTGACCCCACCAGAATGACTGGAGCATTAAGATGGGCAGCAAACTGCCAAATTTTTTTGTTGCGGGGTGGGATTTTTCTTGAGACATAGTATTTTATAATAAAAAAAAAATGATATCTTAATGATACTAATATGTAATAATAGTAATGATTGATAATTTTGAAAGATAATAGAATAGTAGCAAAAAAATAATAATTAATAATGATAAATGATGAAAATTGTTATAATAAAAAATTGATGATAAATAATGATAATTAATAATTAATCATTAATCATTGTTGTTGTTGTTTAAAAATTTTAATAATTTTAAAAAATAATAATAAATAATAATGATGATGATTATGATGATGATGATATAAATAATAATACTTTAGTAATGAATAATAATACCTGGTAATAATGATAATAATAATGATAATTTGTCCCCATTTTTTGCAAGGGATACAATGTCAGGGGAATTTGCTCCTTGCACTTTACAAAGAGCATAAAACATTGTGATGTTAAAAACAGTAATGCAATACAACAATAGGATACATAACACTAATACAAACAGTGGGAGCATAAACCATTACCATGTCAAAAACATTGTAATTTTAATACAAACGTATGGGATACATGTATACACAGTACATCAGTTGTATCATAAACGTGGTTATCAAATCAATTCAAATCAGTGATAATAGTACACATGAAAACACAAACACATATAACATGCATACATACGTATGCATGCCACACGGTAACGTTTCAATACGTCACGGCTGCATTTTCCCAGCCAATTTTTGACACCCTTTAGGGTTGGTATTTCTTTCTGTCAGCCAGCATCGCTTGGGAAATAGTTTTTTGCCCCGGGGAGGTTTGACCAAAATCCTCTTGAAGCGCGTCTTGTGCTACAAAAAAAA
>JAPXFY010007306.1:0-11020 GCA_030674185.1 Monoplex corrugatus | reverse complement strand
ACTGCTCAATTCATGAACAGCCCTTTAGTCCAATGACAGTAAAAAGTGCAGGGATGGCTTTGATCCAGAAGAGGTTAAGAGTGATTTTTTCGTTTATATCTTTGTCCTTTGGGTTTTGTAGGGGAAAAGTGGTGGGGGAGATGAAAGCTGGGGGGTCAGCCTGGTACAGTCATGATGTAGGTTGGAGTGTTCTGCTCTCTCCCTATCCCATCCCTTGTAGTCGTCTGGGGTTTTTGAGCTGTCCAAACCACTTGACCCGGGGGGTGAACGGACAACCCCCCCCCCCCCAAACCCATCATTGCAAAAGGAACAAAAACCCCAGTCCATACAAAAACCTAAAATGAAATACCATTTAATCGGTTTTTTATTGAAAGGTGGAGAAAAACCTTTTCATTTTATTTTAACTTTTTTTTGAAAAAAAAAATTAAAAAGAATACTAGATTTAAATCGAAACAAAAAGCAAAGCCTGCAGGAACTCCCCCACGCCCTTAGAGCCTGACTGGTCCTTTCTTTTCAAAAAGTTGAAAAAGTGTTTATCGGGAAAATAAAACTTTTCCCTTACCTGCAGGCAAAAATTTTTTGGGGGGTGTGTGTGGTGTGTGTGTGTGTGTGGGGGTTTTGTGGGTGGGGGGGGCAGGGGCGTGCGTCGTGCGTGCGTGCAGGGTGCGTCATACAGTCGAAAACCAAGCATGCCAAAAAAAATGTCCTTTTTTTTTGGTCTGTTTTTTTGGGTGTTTGTGTATGGAACATCGAGCAATGTTGCAGAAAGGTAAGTTGACAACATCAAAATGGAGAGGAAAGGCTTAACATCGTATTTTGGGGGTGGGGAAGTGAGATGGAAAAGGGGGAGGGATGATAAATCAGGGGGAAAATACAGTGATATACTTGGTGGTTAATTCACATGAAAGAGGAGTAGGCATTTAAGGACAAAAACAAATCAAAGCAGTTAAGGGATACTGGGCGTGTCCGACAGGTTTTTGTCAAAATTTGGAGGCAAACCTTTTGTATCAACATCTACAAAATGTATGCACCAAATCCGCAAGTATCGGAAGACATCGACTATTTACGAAGTTTTAGAGATGGGCCAAGGTCAAATGTAAATCCAAGAAGTTTACAGTCATAATGGGAGATTTTAATGCTAAAGGGGACAGGTAGGGTGGAGGATATGTTGGGGCCTCTGGCCCTTTGGGACACAAAAAGAAAGGGGGGGAACTTGTAGAAAGGGACGATGAAAGGTTCATGTAGGAAAAACCCGGTTTGAGCAGCCTAAAGAAGAAAATGGGTTGGATGAGTTAGGGATATACCAAAATAAAAATTGACTCATCCTGATCAACAAAAGATTTTGAAATTCTTTACTGTCAGCAAAAAACACTAAGGCGCAGACTGAAAAAGTGACCACAATCCTGTGTGGGAGGTTTAGGCTGAAATTTGGGGAAAAAGGGAAACAGACCAAAAGAAATCAAAACTAAACCTTGGACTCTAAAGTCAGATGAAATGATACGTCACAAATTTAATGTACATGCTCAAAACAAATTCAGTGTCGGAAGACGTTGGTGACATTGAGGAACAATGGACAAGTTGGAAGTTCTATAAATAAAGTTGTGAGGAAATCCCTAAGGAAAATTAGAAAAGCAAAAAAAAGAGTGGATGCTAATGAATTTTTGGGCCTGATGGAGGAAAAGGAGGAAGGGAAAGAGAAACGGGAGTTATAGGAAAATAAAAAAGAAAAAGGATTGGTGCAATAAAGTAAGGAAGCTTGGGGTGAAACAAAATGCAAAGAGATAGAAGAACGCACAAAATGGACCCTCGGGATTACGCAAATTTGAAGAAATTGTCCACAGGAAAAAATACTGACATCAACTGGCTGTTAAAAATCGAAAGATGGCAGTTTATGGAAAAAAGACAAAATATTAGAACATGGGGAGGTACATTAAAGCCCTTTTTGAGGGACAGAAATAAAAGAACACATTATAAAAAAGAATTTGAAGGACCCCCCATATAAAAGAGGGAAGTTAGAGCGCACTGAAAAAGATGAAAACCAGGAAAACCCCCAGGACCGACCATTACTCAGAATGTTTGAAGCCCGGGAGGAATTTGGCATAAAAAAAAATAACGTCCTCCTAAATGAAAATTTATGCACGGGAAAAAAAATTCCCAAAAATATGTCAAAATCAATTTTCATTGCACTTCCAAAGAAGACAGGGGCTATAGAATGCGAACTCCATCGACAATCAGTTTGATGGTCATGTAACAAAAATTTTGTTTAAGAAAAACATGATGAGGAAAAGGGAAAATGAATCAAAAGGGAAAAAGCAGAAGAACAGTGTGGTTGTGGGGGGAAAAAGGGGAATATTAATGCATATACATCCAAAGAACTATCTGAGGGGGTTCAATTGAGTGAATAAGGATTTGTTTTTGCTTTGTTGACTATACCAAGGTTTTCGATCGGGTACCTGATAAATTTGTAACCAACGGAGGATAAATGTCGGTGGAAAAGATTACGAATAATCAGGAATATGTATGGGAACAAAAAAGCTGAAATAGAAAAGAAAAAATTAAGTCTTTTAAAACATCAAAAGAGGGTCAGACAGGGGTTTTGTTTTGTCACCAGATTGTTTTCCTTTCAGCGAAAACATCATGAGAAACCTAGAAGAAGACCCTGGATTAAAGGGTTTGGGGGGAAAAAAATAAAAAAAACATTCGGTGCAGATGGGGCACCGTGTAATTGCAGAAAATGAAAGGGATCTACAAAAACCCTTGTGAATTACTAGAAAAAAGAAAGCAAAGGTAAAGGGGTTGGAACTAAACAGCAGGAAAATGAAATCATGGTGATCAGTAAAAAAACATGAAATCCCCCCCATGCAAAATAACCAATGGAAAACCTTTTTCACAGGTTAATAAATTCAAACCTGGGGAAAGCTCATTTCATCAGAGGCAGAAGCACTTTGGAAAAAGCTGGAGAATCGGCCAAGCCAAAACAGATTCAAGAAGATGACAAAAATTCTTACCAAAAATGCCTTCAATTAACAACAGAAAGAGACTCCCCTTTAATGTTATATGAACCAATACTGTTTTTCGGATGCGAGGGCGTGGACAGTCGCAAAGCAAAACCAGAGCAGGTTTTAGGCAGCCGAGATGTGGTTTCTCAGAAGAAGTTGAGGTTTTCCTGGACAGCAAAAAAAAAAAAAACGAGACAGTCTTGATGGGGCGACAAAGTAGATCAATCATAAAGAAGATTAGGAAAAGCAAGAAATTTTTTAGGCCCCTTTTATGAGGAAGGGGATTTGGAGACCCCGGTCCCCAAAAGGGGGGAAACCGGGGGGAAAAGAGGCACCCGGTAGACCCAGGGAGAAAATGCTGGAGGACTTGCAGAGTGGTGGGGATGAAGAGGGTGGGGGAGATGCTGGGGGGCAACGAGAGATAGAGATGGTTGGAAGTCCATGGCGCCAACGCCATGCGGAGGACACCTGATGATATGAGTGTGTAAAGTGGTTTTCTGTTCGCTGCACGTGTGTGTGTGTGTGGGTGTGTGTGTGTGTGTGTTTTGTGTGTGTGTGTGTGAGAGAGAGGGACAGAGAGAGGACAAACAGAGAGACAGAAAGAAAGAGGAGGAGAGAGAGAGGAGAGGAGAGGGGAGGGAGAAGGAAGTTTGTGTGTGTGTTGTGTTTTGTTTGTGAGGCGTGCGGTCAAAAAACACAAGACACAACGTTGACGGGCATGACTGTTTTTTGTCCTTTTTTGAAATAATGAGCTGGTTTGCCCCTTTGGGGGTTTTGTCGTGGTTTCGATCCGCTGTTGTGTGGCTTTAAAAGTCGAAAGGTGTTCTTCCAATTTGTCTTTGGGTCTGTTTTCGATCGTGTCTTTTCGGGCTTGCTGCTACTTTCAGGAAAACCCCATCTCCTGTTTTGATCTTTCTTTCCAGGGTTTTTTTTTTTTGTAGGAGAAGGGGCTAATAAACGTGGGGTCAAAAAAATCCATTTTCTATCTTGACAAATAAGTTCCCCCGCAGCGAAAATTTTGAACTTTGGGCTATTTTTTTTGTTTTCGAGATGTTTCCCTTTGTCAAATGTCGTTCTATGACACAACCCCTGTGTTGCTGGGGTTGGGTGTTCATGCTGTTTTCACACCCGGTGTGTTTTTTGCAGCTTTTGTTTTTTGTTGGTTTTTGTGTTGTGTTGTTGTTTCTGTTTTTGTTGTTGTCGTCGTCGTTTTAGTTCATGATTGCTTGGGGTTCGGTTATAATGGTTTATTTTACCCTATGGACAGTGTTTGCATTTGGTTTTTTGGGCCTTGACGATGGGTTAAAAAAAACGGTGTTTGAACTGGACCAGATGATATTGGAAACCCCTTTGGAAAGTCCCCTTGGGTCTTGTGTGTTCTGTAATGAAGTGTTCTTGTTTTTTTCTGTTTTCCAACTCATCAGTGTTACATGTAATGAAGTGTTCTTACTTTTTTAATTAAAAATATTCCCAACTCTACAGAGGTTACATGTAATGAAGTGTTCTTCTCTTTTGTCTTTATTTGCAATATTGTCATAGTTGCCTGTTTGGCCCATTCAAATTTCCCACGCTGTTAAAGACTTCGTTTCAATCCGTGTCCCGTCCACGTCCTGCCTTTTTCTGATCCTTAAAATGAAGCGTTTGTTTTTTTGGTATTCACGTGCTTTTTGGCAAATTTGGCAGAGGGGTTTAAATACAACCTGGAATGCTTTTTCCTTACGGAATTAAATTGGGTTTATTAAGAGGGGTTTTCCATTATAGTTTTTATGTATCAAATGCAAAACAGGTGAGTGTCCTAAATTTAAAAAAACCCCCCCCGAGGAAAGTTTTGGATGGACAAAAAAAATTGAAGTTAAATTTTTATACAGAACAAGGATCTGGTGTATACGTTTTCTTTTTTTAAAAATAAATCACTCAAGGAAGATGCATATGGAAAAAGTTAGGCAGTAAAATAAAATAAATGTTTGATGGGTTTTGGCCCACTTTTTGTATTAAACTTTTTTTTTGTAAAATGAAAATGAATATGTTTTTAGTTTTGTTCAGCTATTTTGGTCATAAAACTCTGGTATAGAAAGAGAACTTAAAAATTTTAAAAGGGGAAAGGGAAAAATTTTTTTCAGGAGTATCGTTATTGTTCCCTGTCTCCATCTTCCAAAGTAGCACCCCGACACCAATCTAAAAGTGCCAATGAGTGATGTATACAAATTAAGCATACTTCTTGTAGTCAATGTATTTATATTCCCAACTCTATCACGTTCTATATGTTGTCGGTTTTTACTTTCCCAACTCTATCACGTACTGTATGTTGTCGTGTATTTACTATTCCCAATCTATCCAGTCTGTATGTGTCCAGTGTTTTTACTATTCCCAACTTATCACAGTATGTATGTTGTCAGTGTTTTACTATTCCCAACTTATACAGTATGTTGTTGTCAGTGTATTTATATTTCCCCCTTTAAATTATGTTGTTGTCGTGTATTTACTATTCCCAACTTTCCGTACTGTATGTGTCAGTGTATTTACTATTCCAACTTATCACAGTACTGTTGTTGTCGTGTATTTATATTCCCAAATCTATACGTACTATATGTAGTCAGCGTATTTCTATTCAAAAACTCTTCCAGTTGTATGTTGTCAGTGTATTTTGTATTTCCAAATTAGAGAGAAATACTGTAGTCGGTATTCAGATGTTTTCAAAACTATATAGAGTATCCTTTGAAGTCAATTGCTAAATTCCCCAGTAAAAGGGTATACATTAGTCAGTATTCTTATATTTTTTTTCTATCAGATTTATTAAAAATAATAAAGTGTTTTTACTTCTTATGTTCCCAACTTATTAGAGCGTTGCATGTAATAAAGTGTTCTTTTTTTTTCTGTTTCAAACTTATCAGCTTTTACATGTAAGAAGTGTTTTATTTTTTTAAATTATTATTCCCAAACTTATCAGGTGTTACATGTAATGAAGTGTTCTTATTTTTTTATTAAAATATTCCAACTCTTCAGAGTGTTACTGTAATGAAGTGTTCTTATTTTTTTATGTTTTCCAACTCTATCAAAATGTTTGTAATGAAGTGTTTTACTTTTTTAAAAAATATTCCCAACTCTATCAGGTGTTACATGTAATAAAGTGTTTTACTCTTTTAATTAAAACTTTTCCCCAAAACTTATAGAGTGTTAATGTAATGAAGTTTTTCTTATTTTTATATTCCCAAAACTTATGGGACTGTTAATGAAATAAAAGGTTTTCTTATTTTTATATTCCCAACCTTCAGAGTGTTCGTAATAAAGTGTTTTTTATTTTTTCTTTTCCCCCAAACTCTATCGAATTTACAGTAAGGGAAGTGTTTTATTTTATTTCCCACTTTTCAGAATTTGTTCATGTAATGAGTTTTTTTACTTTTTACTATTCCCAACTTATCGGTGTTACATGAAATGAAGTTTTTTTTACTTTTTACTTTTCCCAACTCTACAAAATTTTAAATGTAATAAGTGTTCTTTTTTTTACTATTCCCAACTCTTCGAGTATTAATGTAATAAAGTGTTCTTACTTTTTACTTTCCCAACTCTATCAGAATGTTACATTTTTAATAAAGTGTTTTACTTTTTACTTTTCCCCAAACTCTATCCAGGTATTACGTAATAAAAGTGTTCTTACTTTTACTTTTCCCAAACTCTATCAGAATGTTAATGTAAGAAGTGTTCTTACTTTTTTTTTTCCCCAACTCTTCAGAATGTTACATGTAATGAAGTTTTCTTCTTTTTACTATTCCCAAAATTTCAGAGTATTCATGTAGTGAGGAGTTTTATTTTTAAAAATTCCCCAACTCTATCGAATATCACATGTAATAAAGAGTTCTTATTTTTTTTTCCCAACTCTGTCAGGTGTTACGTTAGTCATATCACGCCCTTTTCATTCTGTCCCAAGTCCCCCTCTTTTGTGGCTGTGCGCCAAAGGGAAGGAAAAAATGATGTGGCAGGAAGTCAATACACTCGATTGGTCGAATTGGGTCAGACACTAGATGGACCCAAAAGAGAGGCCAAAGGGAGGGAAAAAAAAAAAAAAAAAAAAGAAAAAAAAAGACAGAAAGAGCATCCCCCTTCAGTAGGGGCGAACAGACATAGATGACTTTTGTCCAACAATGACATCATAAAACACAATTAGAGAAAAGAATGATTTCTCTGCGATACTTTTCCTTGAAATCAATTTTTTCTCTGCAAAACACCCCCTCTGTGTATTTCGGTATTTTTTGCTTACTTTACATGAAAACATGGATGTTTTAAAGAACGTTTAGAAGGAAATGTGGGTATTTTATAGTGTATAGAGTTGAAAAGGGGGGGAAAATAACTTAGCACGCCCTGGACAAACTTGGATAAGAGAGATTGATAAAATCACACAGGTTTAAACTCCCCTTTTTTTCAAGGATCAATTCTTGGCATCTCCTGTCCCCCCACTGCGTGCATTGGAATGGAATTTTGCTTATGATGTTGTCTGATGGCGTTTTGAAGTTTTGACCCCTTTGTAAACCTCCACGCACAAAGAACACAAATGTCTGATCAGTCTAAACTTCATTTAAAGAAGTCTTAGTAGGCCTTTCCCCTGCTCTCTAGCAATTGTACGCCCTGTAAAACTTAAGACAACGTTTTTGGCCATCAGATAACATTTTTCACACTGAAGAACTTCCCGTTAGTCAGTTTCAGTTTCGTTTCTTAAAATGACGTCTCCCGTCGAATGAATTTATAGGAACTTAGTAAAGGTGCCATGTGTGGAAAGATCCGAATGATCCGGCCAAAAACCTTGTTGCACATAAAACCCATGGCTGGCCAGGTCCTGAGGGCCCGCCCAGTAGTTCCATAACTCTGGGGTGTAGAAGCGTGGGTGGCAGGACTTCAATTTTTTTCCCCGGGGGCTGACCACGAAGGCGGTGCCCTCCCTTTCCCTCGTTTCAAATTCATATTACATATTTTTGACCAAGATTCAGAAAGGCAACAAAGCTAATTGGGTTCAAGGGGTTTTGAATTGATAGGACTCGAATCCCTGTGGTGTGTGTGCGTGTGTGTGTATGTGTGGTGTGTGTTTTGTGTGTGTTTTTGTGCGTGCGTCGTGTGTGTGTGTTGGTGTGTTTGTGTGGTGTGTTGTGTGTTGTTCTGTGTGTGTGTCGTGTCTGTGTCTGCGTCTGTGGAATTGAAAAAACACAAACAGTATGTGTTCAGCCGTGAATTTAAAGGGGTGTCCCGTTCATCTATATGAGTGGTTTGTGCGTGTGGTGTGTGTATGCGCATGGTGTGTGTATGTGTGCGGCGTGCGTGTGGTGTGTGTGTGTGTGTGTGGGTGTCCGCACGCGCACCCCGGCATGCGTTAACATACATTTGTGTGGAAAACATTTTGTAAAACTCTAAACAGATGTTGGGTGCAAAAATGTTTTTCTTAAAAAACCGTTTGTATTGATTCTATTGTCATGGATTTTACCATGTGACTTCGGGCTTTTTCGTCGCAGTGCAGTGCCCCTAATTTTTTTTTCCCAAATGTCTATAATTTTTTGACACCACACACACACACACACACACACACACACACACACACACACAAAACCACACAACACACACACACAAAAACCACACAATACACACACACACATTACAATTATAATATATTGCAATAAAACAAAAAAACAAAACAACAGAATGTTGACCCCGGTACTTCCCGTGGTTTCTCAGCGGTTTTGTTTATATATATTATTTTTTTTTTTATATATTATATTTTAAAAATTAGTATATATTCTGTAAAAAGTATACATATTTTTTAATTTGTATTATATATATATTTCTTTGTATATATATAGTATTTTGTTATGTATGTATATATTTTTTTTTATGTATGCATAATTTCTGTTTATTCGGTGCGGACAACCCTTTGTTGCCGTGGGAGCTTTAAGTGCGCAAAAGTGCGCGCTGCCTGGGACCTCGCTTACGTTCATCCGAAAAGACTAGCATGTAAACCCCCATGAACATCCCGTGGAGGGGAAAAACTCTCGCTCCCCTCCGTGATTCAAACCCCAGTTTCTTGCGTCCCGGTAAATGCTTTGATCACGGGGGTCACACTGCTGCATTTGTTACCCCCCTTAAACCATTTGGTGATCATGTTTTTGAAAGCGTTTTGTTTCATCGAAGTCAGTGTCAAAACCCATCTGCTACTGGTAGCATTTTGAAAAATTGTCACCTCGTTATTTCTTATTTTAAAGATAAAACCCCTCCCTTGAAATATGATTCCAAATTATAAAAAAAAATTGCCCCGGGGAATTGCCTTATATTTGACTTGTTTTTTTAACAATGAATTGGTAAAAATTTATTTTTTTCTGGGTTTAGGGAATAAGGCGTGGATTTAGAGTTATGATTTTTAACACCAAGGTAATACGACAAATGAAATCTGATGCCAGGTGACTAATGATGTGCTAACACTGATTTACTGTAACCATTTAAGGACTGCATGTCATCATCATCATCAAATTTTCCGTCTTTTCGGATTGGTTCACCAATCTCCTCGCTGAAACAAAAAAACCATTTTTTCCCAAAGATTCTTGAAGCTAAATCCCAAAAAAATTTTTTTTGCCACCGTTTCGATTTTTCTTGGAAACCGACAAATCAAGTCCCCTGCGTCAAAAATTATTTGTGCTCTTCCCTCTGCTTTTTCCTTTTTTTTTCTTCAAAATTTTGATCTGCGAACAAAACTTGATTCAATCCTTTTCAGTCTACGTTCCCAGATCCTCCCTTCAGGGCACCTCTCTTTTCTTTTGCCCCGTGTCTGAATAAAAGTTTCAACCATCCCAAGCAAATGTGTTTTAAATCGTGGAACCCCTTTACCCAATTTTCCGCCCCTCTTTTCTCACGATATACCCCCCAAATTCTGCCGTTTTAAAAACATTATTTCAATTTATCCTGCCTCTGGGTTTTTCCATCTGGTTTCAAAAAAAGCTCGTTCGACCCCCTCCTCAAGAAGAGCAACCTCGTCCTTAAAATCCCTTAAAAATTCCCGACCCCTTTCAAAAACCTTCTTTCTGTCTAAGCTCCTTGGAAAATGTACCACAAAAATTGAATGATCATTTATCTCTAAAAAATCTTAACTACCCTCTCAATCGCCTACCGGGTAATCACAGCCAGAAACAGCTCTTGTTCATATGAGATGATTTCTTTGCTTCTGATGCTGGTAAAATCTCTCTGCTTTACATCCCTTTATCTGTCTGCCGTTTTGATACCCTCGATCACTCAAAATACCTTTTCGCCTTGAGCACACTTTGCATTCACGGTTCCGCCCCGTCTTGGTTTCCCTATTGTCTGATCGCTTTCAATCTCCTTGTTAACGGGATTAAGTCCGATCCAGTTGCTTTCTTGTGGAGTTCCCAGGGCTTGTACTCGGGCCCGTCCGTTTTCCCTTATACTTTTCCTCTTGCCAATATCATTTAAACAGCATGAAATGAAAAACCATTTTTATGTGTGATACCCAACTTACAATAGCACTAGCCCTGAAAACCTTAGTTCTCTTCTGTCAGAAGTCTCCCGCTGTTTTCACTGAATCCCAAAATTGGTGGGCCCAAAATAAAAAATTTCAGTTAAACGGAGGGTAAAATGAAAACCATGCTTGTAGGCACCAAAAATTTTAAAATAGATGCTGTTTCAATCAATAACATTCAACTCGGGGGACAACACCCCTCCCTCTTTCCGAACTCTGTCAAAAACCTTGGTGTGATTTTGTAAATCTCTTTGTTGCCCGAAAATTTACCACCCAGACCCGTCAATCATGCTACCCTCAGATTCGGCATTGGCTGCATTCGCCCTTCCCTTTTAACCGATGCTGCATCTAAAAAAAGTAATTTCCCCTTTTTCTGTCAGCCTGGACTCGCAATGCTCTTTATCTGGCCCACCAGCTTCTCGTTCCTTTGCCCGCAACGCTTACAAATCAGCTGCCCGCCCCCGTCCTTAGAAAAAAAAAAAATTTTTCATGTTAGTCCCCTCCTTTCTTTTTTGGT
>JAPXFY010007305.1:2500-11021 GCA_030674185.1 Monoplex corrugatus | reverse complement strand
TGATGTTTACTACTATACACCAATCGTTGGTTGTAGGCCATCACCATCGTACATAGTATACAAGATGACTCACTGTAGTGAGTCAAGGGTAGGGGCAGCATTGCGTCACAGCTGACAGGGCAACTGTGCGAAGTGGCGTCAGTGCTTCAGGGCTTGGGTAGCAGTTAGTCATGCCTCGTCCGGCCGGCGCTGTGCTCATTGCGCCATCCGAGTGTCGCCTACTTCAGCAGCTGTCATAAGATGTCTCAACACTGGTGACGATAGAGACAGAGAAATCAGGTGTGTGTGGGGGGTGGGGGGGGGAGGTGGGTGGGGGGGAGGTGGGTGGGGGGTTGTTTTGTTTTCTAACAGTGCGGTATGTATATTGTTAGCACACTGGTCAAATTTCGATCTGGAGTTGCTCATCGACTTGTACTGAAAGAAGAGAGAGAGAGAGGAGAGAGAGGAGAGGAGAGAGAGAGATACAGACAGACAAAGATACACAGACAGAGAGGGATAGACAGACAGACAGATAGACAGAGACAGACAGACAGAGAGGGAGAAAGAGACAGACAGACAGAAAGATAGGGAGAGACAGAGAGAGAGAGAGACAGACAGACAGACAGAGATAGAGAGAAGGGGGGGGGGAGACAGACAGACAGACGGAAAGAGAGGGACAGAGAGAGAAAGAGAGACAGAGAGAAAGACAGCCAGACAGAGAGGAGGGAGGAGAGAGAGAGAGAGAGAGAGAGAGAGAGAGAGAGAGAAAGAGAGAGAGAGAGACAGAGACAGAGAGACAGAGACAGAGGCAGAGACAGAGAGAGAGACAGAGACAGAGAGAGAGAGACAGACAGACAGAGACAGAGGCAGAGACACAGAGAGAGAGACAGAGAGAGAGAGAGAATACGCTCCTTTTGTACCGAATGACCCCGAAAGCAATTTTAGGACATACACAACAACAAAACACAATGCAACACAAAATAAAGCTAAAAATGTACCATAACATTCAACGTAGGCCGCCTCACCCTGAATACCACACGGTGCACACATGTCAAATTAGTGTTACGCATTTCCCAATCAATAATATTTATTTTCCAATTATTGTTTCCATTATGCTTCCCTGGGCTTGCTGGATGGTTCTTAGCGAGGCTTATTGGATAGGTCTTAACCAGGTTACTGGATAGGTCTTAACCAGCTTACTGGATAGTTCTTAATCAGCTTACTGGATAGTTCTCTTACCAGGTTACTGGATAGTTCTTAACCAGGTTACTGGATAGTTCTTAACCAGGTTACTGGATAGTTCTTAATGAGCTTATTGGATAGTTCTTAACCAGGTTACTGGATAGGTCTTAATCAGCTTACTGGGTAGTTCTTAACCAGGTTACTGGACAGTTCTTAGCCAGCTTATTGGATGGTTCTTAACCAGGTTACTGGACAGTTCTTAGCCAGCTTATTGGATGGTTCTTAACCAGGTTACTGGATAGTTCTTAACCAGCTTATTGGATATTCTAAACCAGGTTACTGGACAGTTCTTAACCAGCTTATTGGATAGTTCTCTAACCACGTTACTGGATAGTTCTTAACCAGCTTATTGGATAGTTCTTAACCAGGTTACTGGATAGGTCTTAATCAGCTTATTGGATAGTTCTCTTACCAGGTTACTGGATACGTCTTAATCAGCTTATTGGATAGTTCTCTTACCAGGTTACTGGATAGTTCTTAATCAGCTTACTGGATAGTTCTTAACCAGGTTACTGGATAGGTCTTAATCAGCTTACTGGGTAGTTCTTAACCAGGTTACTGGATAGGTCTTAATCAGCTTACTGGATAGTTCTTAACCAGGTTACTGGATAGTTCTTAATCAGCTTACTGGATAGTTCTTAACCAGGTTACTGGATAGTTCTTAATCAGCTTACTGGATAGTTCTTAACCAGGTTACTGGATAGGTCTTAATCAGGTTACTGGATAGGTCTTAATCAGCTTATTGGATAGTTCTCTTACCAGGTTACTGGATAGGTCTTAACAGGTTATTGGATAGTTCTCTTACCAGGTTACTGGATAGTTCTTAATCAGCTTATTGGATGGTTCTTAACCAGGTTATTGGATGGTTCTTAACCAGGTTATTGGATAGGTCTTAACCAGGTTATTGGATGGTTCTTAACCAGGTTATTGGATAGGTCTTAACCAGGTTATTGGATGGTTCTTAACCAGGTTATGGATAGGTCTTAACCAGGTTATTGGATGGTTCTTAACCAGGTTATTGGATAGGTCCTAACCAGGTTATTGGATGGTTCTTAACCAGGTTATTGGATAGGTCCTAACCAGGTTATTGGATAGTTATTAATTAGGTTGTTGGATAGGTCTTTATCAGGCTTATTGGAATCGTTCTTAACCAAACTTATTGGATAGGTCTTAATCAGGTTATTGGATAATTCTTAATCAGGTTACTGTATGGTTCTTAACCAGGTTATTGGATAGGTCTTAACTGTTAGTTCTTGACCAATTATTGGACAGTTCTTTATTGACCAGAGTATTGGATAGTTCTTAACAAGGCTATTGGATAATTCTTAACCAGACTATTTGCTAGTTCTTAAGCAGATTTATTGGACAATTGTTCACCAGTTTGTTTGGATGATCCTTAACAAGGCCTATTGGACAGTTCTTATCCAAGTTTGTTTGAAACTATTTAACCAGACTTATTGGATTTTTCTTAATCAGGCTATGGGATATTTCTTAACCAGGTTTATTGGAGACTTCTTAACCAAACATTATTGGATGGATCTTTATCAGGATTACTGGATAGTTCTTGAATTACGCAAACACAATACCTCCTGGGAAAAAAAAGTATGCAACACAATTTGTTGTTAAGTTAGTTACACTTTTTTTTTTTACTTGATTAATATTTTCGTAGCAAAGTATAGTATCGTTTATTATACATGTACATTGTTAAACTCACATTTAAATCTATAGACAGGGCGCCAAATCTGCAAAAGAAAGAACACAGACAAGCAATAGTAAACACCAAACAGATGAAAGGACAAACAGATGATTAAAACATTAAGTTAAATGAGTTTAACCATATAAGTTGTCTTGTTTTTATTCACCATGCTTGAGCTCTGGTAATCTCAGTCCAGCGGTGCAACTCTTTGGTCCTCAAGGACTGAAGAGGAGGCCAATCCTTTCATTTCATTTCAAATTATTTGGAAGGAAAGAAACTGAATGACCTTGTACCCCGTCAATCAGATTCATCTCCTTGGTTCGAGTGACCGCCTTGTTTACAACCACACTCTTTCCTTGCAGTTTGACCTTCACACGCACGAAAGGGCTTACGCATGCAGTAAGATTGCAGCCAACTAGAATGACGTTCCAAGGGTGTGTGCGCGTCCGTGATAATCTTATTGTGTTTCCACCACGCAATCCGGTCCCCGCTGCTCCCTTCGGTAAGTCGGTGTGCCGGAAACTGCTGGAAGCTGCCGGAGATGATGTCATGCTCCCGGCACGCTCGAGAGGCCACCTCGGAAATGTCCCGAAAGTGCCGAGACCACTGATAAAGAGTGGGGAGCCATGTCAGCATTGTGTCGCCAGAGACGTGGAGACAGAGATCAGAACACTGTAACTCGCTCCGCAGCAAGCTGTTTGTGCCTAATTTAAAGTTAGTGAAGACAGAGATTGTCCAAGAACCCAGGGCTGGCTGGCTCTATTGATAGAAATCCAAAACAAGTGTGACTGCCCGCGTTCAAGCAAACAGGAACCAGAAGAAGAAAAAAAACACGAAAAAAGAATCAGAACGCGTATTTGATACAAGAAGACAAGACAGGCGCATATTTTCGGTCAACTGGCCTTTGTCAAGCGTAAGATCACAAAGAAACAAACACCAGAAGCAAAAATTAGGAGAGAAAGACTGAAACTTCCCTGCTGCTCTGTCCAGTGTGAGAAAAGGAATTTTTGTATCTGGTGTTTGTTTGTTTGTGATCTTACGCTTGACAAAGGCCAGTTGGCCGAAAATTTGCGCCTGTCTTGTCTTGTGTGTATTAAATACGCGTTCTTATTTTGTTTTCGTGTTTTTCCTGGTTTCTTTTGATAGAACCATTGACTCAGGATTTCATGTCTGGAGTTCAATCCCATCATACTATATAACAGACAGCTTGTTCGCTGACCGTCCTTACGCTTCAGTCACTCTGAATGTGTCAGAATTTTGTAGATACCGTTCCCTTCCCTATTTGAAGACCTTGCCATCACGTAAGGTTTTGCGTAGGAACCAGGAGTTTAACAGATAATGGCTGACAAATTTGGGTGTAGGACACACGGAACTGTCCATATGCGATGAGTCCTTTTTGAACAACTCTGAACTCCAAACTTTTTGAGGTTGTAGGAGAGTGAGATATTAAAGATCTCATTTTTTTCACTGGGTAGTCTCTAGCTCCCAGTGGGGATGCCAGGGGCTCTTTTCTGTATAAATAGTATCCCCATCTTATGGAAATTCTGTGCTAGAAATTTCCTCTTTTCTGTCACTCTCTTTGTTTCTTCCTTGTTCCTTTGCTTTCTGTCATTTCTTCCTGTCATTTTCTGCCTTGCTGGTCCATTCACCTGTATGTGTTCTATAAAATCTTACGTACTTTCTCTTAGGATTGATAACTCGGTGCATGTGTTAAGTGCATTTTTGGCTCTAGGGATATGAGCTATGCGGAAGCAGTTTTAGGTAATTTAGGCCCGTTTTGTATATGTTTTAGTGTCCTTACTTATGTTTAAATTTGTATTCAAATATGTTTTTTAAATCCCTGTGTGATAAATTGGACGGAATGGTTAACGCCAGGTGCATCTCCTTAGATTATGTGCGCGAATGCATTGATATGCTTCAAATCTATTGAGTCTTCCTGTCCTGAGTATCTCACCCATCTGTTACATCTCTACACGCCATCTCGAGCTTTGCGGTCCTCATCTGATACCCGTCTCTATAGTATCCCCATAGTCCGCACTAAAAGGTTTGGGCAGCGTTCTTTTTCCTATCAAGCTCCAACCATCTGGAATCAGTTACCTCGCTCTCTTAGATACTCACCCTCTCTGTCCACATTCAAACGCTCCCTCAAAACTCACCTGTTTCCCAAAACTGGTAATCTCTGCCCCCTTCCCCCCATGTAATGTAATGGTGACATTATAGTGTCTTAGTGTCAATGTGTCATTGTATTTGCATGTCATGCTGTGTGTGTGTTTGTGTGTGTGTGGGTGCTTCTGTGGGCGTGTGTGTGTGTGCTTGTGATTCTGGTTATATGTTTTGCCATTGTAAACGCCTAGGGCATTAATTTGATTAGGCGTACTAAATGTTCATAATAATAATAATAATAATGTGTAATTGATTTTCTTTTTTTTCTTTTTTTTTTTATCTTGTTGAAGTATTGTGCATGTTTTGAACTGATTATAGCCCTGATATGGCTCTACGTTGTCGGCTGGGCTTTAAACAACAACAACAATAACAGCAGCAATCTCCTATCCTTCGCTGCTTCACCTTCCCCTAACATGAACAAGGTCAGGTACCCCCCCCCCCCCCCACACACACACACACACAGCTGGGTGGACTAGAGGCAGCAGGCAGAATAAAGTTGTTATTTTTTTCTCCCTGGCAAGATTCATAACCATGCAATCTCGTGCAGTCAGGTAGAGAACCTTTGTCGCTGCCCTTCATACCAGTAGCTTAGTGGGTAGTAAGGACGGAAGGTAACGAATAAGTGAGTAAGTAAGTAGGTAAGTAAGTGAGTAGGTAAGTAGGTAAGTAAATAAGTAAGTAAGTAGGCAACTAAGTAAGGAAGTAAGGAAGGAAGGAAGAAAGGAAGGAAGGAAGAAAGAAAATAAGTAAGTAAGTAGTGAGTAAATACGTAAGTAGGTATGTAGGTAGTAAGTAGGTATGTAGGTAGTAAGTAGGTATGTAGGTAGTAAGCAGGTATGTAGGTAGTAAGCAGGTATGTAGGTAGTAAGTAGGTAAGTAAATAGGTAAGTAAGTAAATAGGTAAGTAAATAAATAAGTTAATAGATCAGTAAGCAAGTAAGCAAGTAGGTAAGTAAGCAAGTAGGTAAGTTAGCGAGTAAGTAGGAAAGTAAGTAAGTAAGCATGCAAGTAAGTAAGTGAATGAGTGAATGAGTGAGTGAGTGAGTGAGTGAGTGAGTGAGTGACTGAGTGACTGAGTGAGTGAGTAAGTACGAAAGTAGTGTGAAAGTTAGTCAGTCAGTCAGTCAGTCAGTCAGTCAGTAAGTAAGTAAGTAAGTAAGTAAGTAACCCGCCTCTCCCCATGAATGTACATAAATGATAACATAGACTCTCGCCTATCCATGTCTATGATCTACGTGTAGCTGCGGTGTAGACACAGACAGGTTCTTGTTTGATATACAGGGGGGTGCAAAAATAGGTATACAGTAAGTATCACATCATTATCGTGATGCTTAATTCCGCTCTCGATTAGAGGAGTGTGTGAATACCGACTGCAAGCAGTTTGAGTATCTGAGGGATTAAGGCTGTGCTTGTTATTACATGTATATGCAATATTCATTTGTTTGTATGATAAATCCAATGAGTATTGTACGTGTTTTCTTTTTTCATAACTGTATACCTACTTTTGCATCCCCCTGTATGTCAGCAGTGTCTACTCGAGGCTTTGCACATGCATCGCTGCAGAAGACTTCAGCCTGCGCAAACAGTGTGGAACAAACACCCTGTGCTCATTAGACATTCAGTGTTTAGCACTTCCTTCAAAATGTTCTGAAGACTCGACGTTTTCAGCTGTGATCTGTGCTTATGTGCTGAATGTGTGTGTGTGTGTGTGTGTGTGTGTGTGTGTGTGTGTGTGTGTGTGTGTGTGTGTGTGTGTGTGTGTGTGTGTGTGTGTGTGTGTGTTTGTGTGTGTGTGTCTGTGTCTGTGTGTGTGTGTGAGTGAGAGAGAGAGGAGAGAAAGGAAGAGAGAGAGAGAGTGTGTGTGTGTGTGTGTGTGTGTGTGTGTGTGTGTGTGTGTGTGTGTGTTTGTGTGTGTGTGTGTGTTTGTGTCTGTGTTGTGTTATGTTTTGTGTTGCGTTGCGTTGTGTTGTGTTGTGTTGTGTTCTGTTGTGTTGTGTTGTGTTGTGTTGTGATGTGTATATGTCGGTGTGCACAAGCCTGTGTGTGCATGTGTACACGTGTGTCTGTGTGTCCATGATTGTGTGTGTGTGTTTGTGTGGGTTTAAGTATATGAATATTTGTGTGTCTATGGTTGTGCTCTCTGTCCCTTGTCTCTCTGTCTCTTTCTGTTTCTCTGTCGCTCTTTCTCTCCGTCTCTGTCTGTCTGTCTGTCTGTCCGTCTCTCTCTCTCTCTCTCTTTCGTTCTCTCTTTCTTTCTTTTTCACTCTCTCTCTCTCTCTCTCTCTATCTATCTATCTATCTATCTATCTCTATCTATCTATCTATCTCTATCTATCTATCTATCTATCTCTCTATCTATCTCTCTATCCCTCTATCTCTCTATCTCTCGCTCGCTCGTTCGCTCGCTCGCTCACTGTGGTCTATGAGAATTATTTTTTCATGACCGATTGACAAATGAAGTGGATGTATAATTATAATCGTATATATTTTTTGTGTTGTTTGTTTGTTGGTATTTGTTTTGTTTTGTTTTGTTTTGCTGTGTGGTGTGTGTGTGTGTGTGTGTGTGTGTGTGTGTGTGTGTGTGTGTGTGTGTGTGTGTGTGTGTGTGTGTGTGTGTGTGTGTGCGCGCGTGTGTGTGTGTGTGTGTTTCTTGCTTCTTTAAAATGGTCTCACTTACTACAGCTCGTGTCGTTTTCATCACAGCGATAGGAGTTTACTTTACGTGTATTTCCGTTTGTCACTCACGCTTTTGTCAAGTGCTTAAGGCTCTTGTGAGATGAGACGCTGTACCGTTAGTCGTTATTATTCAGTATTTATATCACATATTCGTAGAGCTCTCTGAAACATTTCATGCACACATATGTGACCTCCCACCACGAAATCAGTCTTAACTAGCATTTTGGGCATTTTGAGATATACATATCACTGGAAAGTGTACATTCTGCTGATTATTTTAGTACTTGAGTAAAGCTTGTACTTAAACAAATGTAGAATTTACGTATGTTTAAAGTCATTAAGTTGTATGATGACCATTTTGAGAAAACGGCCTCTAAAGTTTTTGTGTGCTCTCTCACACATTATCCGTAAATTTCTATTTTTGGTGGCTTTGACCCAGTTTGTTTCTAATTTTTGCTGTCATTATCAAAAAGGTGCACCAAAGAGCTTTCCATCAGTATATTACATGTGCGGGTACTGTACAGGTTACGGTTCATAATAAGAGACAAAAATAGGTACTTTTGGTAGAAACTGCGTTCTTTCTGCTGCAATCAGTGCATTAAAATACCGATTTCAATTGATTGATAATATTTTTTCAAGAAAAAAAATTCTGTGGGGGATAGATTATATAGACGACAGAAATCAATTTTGAGAAAAAGTCAAAACACCCCAGATAGACCCTCAGTCACCTTTTCAGCTCCTAGTGCTGTTCGACTGACTGCGAGT
>JAPXFY010007304.1:0-11022 GCA_030674185.1 Monoplex corrugatus | reverse complement strand
GCTCCCCAAAACTCGTTAAAGTAAATGTTAATTCCCCCCGTTAAAAGTTTTCAATTTCCAATTCATTGTGTAGCTAACCTGTTATTATGTCCAGACTTATGTTCATTATGCGATTGAAATCAACCCAACTCACCAAATGTTCATGATAGTCAATCAGTGTTTTATTTTAAAGTTCTGAAAAAGCCCAGTCGTTCATATCATTAGAAGTATGTACGTTTGTTATCATCAAGGCGTACATGTATGTGTCTCTTTGTAGTGAAACAATAAACATCATTATAAGGTCTATAGACGATGCCATTAATTACCTTAATCAAACTGGAAAGACTAATTTTCTACCACTATTACATTACTCCAAAGCTTATGATTTTGTGTCTCAAACATATCTTCTACAAGCGTTTCACGTAATCGGAATAAAGATTGAATTTCAGACATGTATACTGGTACTAACAAGTAACACTCAGAGTTGTATCAACCACGTTCTATGGTTATCTGAAGCCTTTGATGTCAACTGTGGCATACGACAAGGATGCCCCTCCTCACCCACTTCTTTAGCATTCGTTTTAGCAGTAGAGCTTTAGCGTATAAAAATAGAAATAGTGCAGTAACAGGCACAAGCGTACTCACCATGACATCGCAAATAGAGTATGTTTGAAGATTAAGCAGTTCGCAAATGACACAATATTTCTCAAACAAATACGGACATGCACACATGTTTAAATAGATTCAGCTCGTTTGAAAGGTTGTCTGGTCTTAAATTACACATGCATAGAAACAATAGCGTTAAGTATGGACAAAGAAGGGGAGAACTAAATCTTTCCTTTTCTTGAATGATAAATCTAAAAACATTTTGGTATTCAATTTCAAAGAAGCAAAATGGCAAAAACATATTGAAGAAAAACTGGACAAGTCGGGTAGGCTGTATTCAAACCACCAGGGTACTCCACAGCTTGCATGCGATTGAGGACTTATAAAAGAACATTTGGCAACACCACAATAGAAAGAGACCTTGAGAACATGAACAAATATTCAGGGCATTATAATACACGCTGGCCCAGAACAAATAGAATTGCAAAACCGTCGTTATTCCCTGCAAGCCCTTGGCATTATGAGTAACAGATAACTGGAAAGTACGGAGGCCATAGGATGTAGTCTTCCTGGGAAAGCGATTGATTGCCTTCCGGAGGAAGGTTAAAGTCAGGATATTTCTTTCTCATCCGACAGCTACGAGACTCAATGAAGCAGTGTAAATAAACTTCAATACAAGTTTTACTTTGACAGGTTGAAAGGTATGTCGTTTCAAGGGTACTGTCTATAATGAAAAGAGCTGAAAAAATATCAGCCTTTCATGGTTTGTATTCAAACATTGTTCTCATCAGTTAATTCAATTAAACAGTTGTAAAATGATTAATTATTCAGTCACTATTAAAAAAGATTGACTTCAAGTTCGGCTCGACAGGTTATACTGGAGCATTTATCATTTATCACAGTGTAGTTATTACGGACCATACCTTGTAAAGGGTCTGTGTTTATTTTCACCCAATCTTATTTGTTCAGATGTCCAGGAAGGATACGATTTGGATTCAAAGAGGTACTACTTCATCCCAGTTCATGATTAATGTTATACACCAATAATACATTGTTGCTGCTGCCGTCATTACCCTTGTATTGCATTGCATTACATTGCATCAGTATTGCAATGCGTTTGCAAGTTAATGTTTCGTATCGCAATGCAATTCCTTGTATCGTGTTGTATTGTATTGCACTGTATTGCATACTGTTTTCGACAGTTTTTACATCCTAGGGGAAGAGCGGTAATTAGTTTAGTTGTTCATGAGGTAGTGGAGTTCATCGCTCAACGTCAAAATCTCTCTCTCTGTGTCTCTGTCCTCTCTGTGTCTCGTCCTGTCTTGTCTCTCCTCTCTTTCTCTGTCTGTGTCTCGTTCTCCTCTGCTCCTTCTCTCCTGTGTCTCGCCCCTCCTCTCGACTCTCCTCCCCGCTCCCCTCCACTCTCTCTCTCTCCCTTCTCTCTCTCTCTCTCTCTCGCTCTCTCTGTATCCTGTACTTCCCTCCACCCCCCCTCTCTCTCTTCCTCTCTCTCTCTCTCTCTCCTCTTCTCTCTCTCTCTCTCTCTCCTTCCTTCTGCCGTGTCCAGTCTGTCTCGATATATTAGAAACATTCAGTTCATGTTTTATTGTTCTTTGTATAACCAAAGCAAACACTTGTACATATCCGATGTCAGTGAGGTCAATGACCTAAAAACCTTCGTACTAGAACAGGAATGGTGAAGTACCAAGAGCAATCATGAACTTTGCCAAAATTTTCTATTGTTGCCTTTAAGATGGGGAGAAAACACAATGCCAATGTACAAACATAAAGTAATCGTTGGTTATATCCTGAGGGTATCTTCTATCTATCTACTATTATCAAACTATCTATCTATCTATTATAGTGTGTGTATGTGTGTGTTTGTGTGCGTGTGCGTATTGTTCCTTGGGTGTTTTATAATTTGTTATCAACCTCTGCCTCATGATCGAGGGACTTTGACCTAGTTTGTTCAGTAAAACGTTTTAAGTTTCTCTGTCTCTGTCTCTCTCCTCCTCTCTCTCTCCCTCTCTCTCCCCTCTCTCCCTGTCCTTTCTCTCTCTCCTCCTCCATCTCTCTCCTCTCCTCTCTTTCTCTCTCTCTGTCTTTCTCTCTCTCTGTTTCTCTCTCTCTCCCTCTGCCCTCTGTTGTCTGTCTCTCTGTCTCTGTCTCTCTGTTTCTGTCTCTCTCTCTCGTTAGTCTCTATCCTGCCCCTCTCTGTCTCTCCTGAAAGGGGGTTCATATTTGTAACTACGAATCCACAAAAAGGCGATCTTAATCCATCAAGTGCTGAAGACCAAGGGCTTCCTCAATGGCAGGGTGAATGGACCGCAGAATCCCAAAACTAAGGTATTTCTAGGTGGCTTTGTGCCCAGTTCTGATAATACTTGTAATAACGTTGGTCGTCTTCTCAGTAAACTCAAACCCCACTTAGCTCAGGGTCGATTTCTAGTTCCTTTGGGATAAACGCCTGTACACCTAAAGCTGAGACAGTTTAAGGTTGTTACTAGGCAAATAACAAAAAATACCTCGTATGTAAATACCTCGTATGTTTATGTGATATCATTTTGCTCTTTCGTTTTGTAAACTTCGTTCTTATCGTTTTTCCCCTCTCTGTCCTCTGCCCTCTCTCTCTCTTTCTGTCTCTCCTCTCTCTTTCTGTCTGGTCTCTTTCTGTCTTTTCTTTTCTATGTCCCCTCTCTGTGTGCTGTCTCTCCTCTGTGTCTCCTGTTTCTTTGTCTCTCTCTCTCACTGTTTCCTCTCTCTTCTCTTTCCCCTAACAAACAGAAATTTTGAATTGAAGCTAGTTTCACGAGAGAGAACGTTAAACTGCATGTGTGATTATAAGCCTTGAAACGGTCACAGACCCGATAATAGCTCAGTGTATGGGACAGAGCTAGCTTCCTGTCTCCCTATCTAAAGTCTAACAATCAGACTTAAGGCACGTGTCAACCGCAAGCGCTGTTGGGCATGGGTCCTACGAGTTTTTGGTCTAACTTGTGACACAAGTGTTTTATTTAATAATGAAAAATGGTAAGAGGTTGGTTAGAAGTCCGGGTTTTTTGGTGAGATTTAGGTGTGTGGTTATAATTAGAAAACTGAAGGAAAGCGTATTAAAATGGAGGAAGGGGAGGAACAGATGGAGGGGAGAAGAAGAAAAGTAGCCCTTTTCACTGAGATGGTTCATCAAGGGTTTCTTAATTAAGTGACCTGTTCAGATAGCCTTGACTCCAACTCACAAAATGCAAAATGCTTCATCTCTTGTCGATCAAAAGCTTTTCAGAAGTTGAGCTGATTTATTCCCGAGCGATGCACTGCTTATCGATGGCGCCTGGAGATGTGGGGTGATTAATAAAGTTTATGGGGTCTGAGCGACTGACTGATTCAGACTCACGATTGACATTGATGTAGTAACGAGCGTGGGTAAAAGAGAATAAAGATCTGTAGATACATTCTCTTTGGTGTATGTTTTTATATATGTGAGCGTGAATGTGTTGGGTGTGTGTCTGTATGTGTGTGTGTGTATGTGTTCTCTCTGTCTCTCGGGTCTCTCTCTCTCTCTCTCTCTCTGTCTCTCTGTTCTCTCTGTCTGTCTTGTCCTCTCTCTGTCTCTCTGTCTCTCTGTCTCTCTCTCTCTCTCTCTTTCTGTTCCTATCGCCCTCTCTGCTCTCTCTTCTATGTCCCTTTCTTTCTGTCTGCCCAAATCTGTTCTCTGTCTCTTTCTGCCTCTCTGTCTCTTTGTCTGCCTGTCTCTCTTTGTCTCTCTGTCTCTGTCTCTATATCTATATTTGTCTGTCTCCAATCTGTCTGTCTGTCTCACCCTATCTCACGCTCTCTTTCCCTCTCTCTCTCCTCTCCCTTTTTCTAATAACAGAAGCATTCTGACAAAATGTGAAATGAGGAGAGTTTAATGAGACAACAGCTTTTAACTTTATGTGTGATCGTACGCCTTTAAACGCTCAGGAAACAAATAATATCTAAGCTTGTGACAGGGCAAGTTGCCAGAGTCCCTATCTTAAGTCTGATAATCTGAATGAAGGCACACGTCTACCGCAAGCACTGCAAGGGCAGCGGTTTCTGCGCTTCAGGTCCAACTGTTAACACAAATGTTTTATTTGAGGTTGAAAAGTGGTGAGAGATTGGATCGGAGGTCAGGGTTGGTGTTTTGGGATGAGGTGCGGGTTTAAATAATAGGAAGGCTGAAGAAAGAAAGAGAAAGAAGGACAAGGGAAAAGCGAAGGGAAGGGAAGAGAAGGGAAGGGAAGGAACAGATGGAGAAGGAAAAGAAGAAAAGCAGTCTTTCATTGAGATGTTCATCAAGGGTTTTTTAAATTTAAAGTGACCTATTCAGTTTACCTTCGACTCCAACTCACAAAAAAGCCAGAATGCTTCGTCTCTTGTCTATCTAAAGCGTTATTCCCGAGCGATGCCCATATTTATCGATAGGAGCGTGGAGATGTGAGGTGATTGATGAATTTATGGGGTCTGAGCGACTGACTGACTCAGACTAAAGTTTGACTGTTGGTGTAGAAACAAGCCCCGGTATAAAAGAAAAAAAAAAGCACTTCTGAGATCCCTATCTCTTTGGGTATGTGTGTTTGTGTGAACGTCAGTGTGAGTGTATGCGTGTGTATGCGTGTTGTGTGTGCATGCGTGCGTGTGTGTGTTTGTGTGTATGCATGTGTGGTGTGTGGGGGTGTGTGTGTGTGTGGTGTGGTGTGTGTGGTGTGTTTTCTATATGTGCAAAACAAATAAGCATTTTTAAACTAAATGAAAAAAGGATTTATCAATGATAATTTAAATGCATAAAAATGCCAATTTTTAACCTTGCAGTCATATAAACCACCCCATGACATGATGTATACACCTCTTCTTTTATCCTCCTACGGAACGTACAGAATAAATGGTAACATCTGAATAGCATAAGTAGATAAGACTGTGATTTTTTGTTGTTGCTGAATTCTTTTTTAAGTGTACCATTTTTTTTGTTGCAATTTTGACACTATGAAAGAAATACTCTGTCTTCTGTCTGTCTTTTTCTGTCTGTCTGTCTGTCTGTCTGTCTGTTCTGTCAAGTTCACATTATCTTTAACAGTTTTGTTTTACTTTGTTTTGTTTGATGTGACTTCATATTTCCTGGCATGTGTGTATGTGCCTGTGTGCTGATGAGCGTGTTTGTGCGATGTGTACTCGCGTTCTAAAAATAGCGGTCACTCGTTCGGTCATTTAACCTCTCTCTCCCCTCCCCTCCCTGTGTACCCCCCCCCCCTCTCATTTCCCTTCTCTCTCCCCCTCTCTTTGATCACCTTCCCCTGTATTGTAAACGGGCTGATTTTTTGTTCTTGTTCAAATATGTATGTAATATTGATTAGAATGCCATATCTGAATTTTTTCCAATACACATTTTTGCGAGGATGATTTAGTGAAATTTAAAACATTTAAAGCAGATGATGGAAAAACTTTCCCTTTTGCTCGGATGCCCTAAGAAACGTTTCTGCATAAAATCAACATTTTCCATTAAAGTCTCTGTTTAAATTTTGTTTTCAGAAACAAATTTCCATATTTTCATATTTTGCTGCATTCAAAGAAAAAATGCTTTACGAAATCAATTTCATTAATTACAAAAATTTTGAACTGTTGCTAGGCCCATTTTGTTTAAGATTATTTTGTAGGGTACATGTTGTGTAGTATCTTCTCGTGTAAAATTTTCGTAGTCTTGTTTCTTGTGTTCTTTATTACATACTACATACTACTAGCCCGTGCCATTTTGTAATATCTCAGTGATACATCTGTAAACAAATGGGACTCCCCAAAAATCTGGTCGTAATTTTCCCAAAGAGCCCACCCATAACACACTGAAGTCTGGGTGAAAGCCGGGTTGAGGCAAAAAAAATGTATCTTGCAATTGTTTTGTGGACTTATTTGAGTTCGAACCTACCCACCTTCCAATCAGTGGTCTGTTACGCTAACCACTTTGCCACGATGGATGGTCTGCGAATGATGTCTTGACTTTTATTTGATTAATGATAAAACCCGTCACAGTGGGTGGACTCAGACACGGGATTGATGTCAAATACTCTTTTATATACTAAGAACTTAGCTCGAAAGATGTTTTTTAAAAAAAAGAGAAAACACAAATCACGACTGGACTAGTAATCTCTTCTTAAATGTCAAAAAGGTAACCAATCTATTGAAGGGTGGGTCCCAATCTAAAAATACCGTTTTATGGATGAGGAAGTTAACGCCAATGAAAACAAGCAGAGATGCAGACTGGGTTTTAGGTTTTCTCTTAAATATCAGATGGTTACTTAATTACTTGGGGGTGGACTTTGATCTGAAACATTCTTTCATCAGTGAATGGCATTAAATGTGCAGACCAATAGAGCGGGATCACTGGATGGATATACCCTCCTCGTTAGGAAACGTTAGATATAAGAATGTTTGTTCTTTTTCAGCTTTTAAGAGACCCATTTAAAAATTTTAGGAAGGGCGGGGGGTGGGTTTCAAATGTTGCGAGGTTTTTGAAAGGCTATACTCATTTAACGGAATTCCTGGGGGTGTTTTTTTTCTTATTGGATCACTGGAATAAAATTGCCTGCCAACATTTGAATGCACACCCACACACACACACACAAAACACACACAACACACCCCACACACACACACACACACACACCCACACACACACACACACACACACGAACACACAAACTCACGCACGTACACACACGCGTAAAGCCACCACACACACAACACAGACATGTACATACATATATAATTATATTATATACATATTTATATATATATGTACATATATATATGTATATACATAAATGTATACAGATAGATAGATTTTATAGATTAGATATATAGTGTGTTATATATGTGTGTGTGTGTGTGAGAGAGAGAAAGAGAGAGAGAGACAGAGACAGGACAGAGAAAGTGAGAGAGAGGGAGAGAGAGACAGAGAGACACAGAGACAGAGAGAGACAAGAGACAGGGGAGCAGGGCAGACAAGGTAAAAACTACACCATCAAAATGCATCGATTTTTCAGTTTGTTCATATCATTAGCTAAAGAAGCAGATCCTGAGACGCACGTTTATGCAGCCAAAAAGTATTTGTGCATCTTTTCGTTTGTGTGGTTGGTACACCATTTCAGGGAAATCTGTGTCTACTGGCTTTTCCTTTCACATACACAGATGGAAGAGAACCAAAAAATGTCCATCTTGCTCAATACAGTAATTTACACATATGGCCATCCGTCAAACAGAGAAAGAGGGAAATGGAGATCGAGATAGATAGATAGATAGATAGAAGAGAGAGAAGAGAAAAGAGAGAGAAAAGAGAGAGAAGGAGAGAGAGGGAAAAGGGGAAAAAGAGACCCGAGAGAGACAAGAGAGAGAGAGAGAGAGAGAAAGAAAAAATACAGAGAGAAAAAAGAGAGAGGGCAGAGAGAGAGAGAAAGAGAGAGAGAGCGGCGCGCACGCACGCACACACACACCACAAAACACACACACACCACAACACACACAAAACACACGAACACACACACACTAACGATGACACAAAACACTGGGCACACAGACACACACAAGAACACTCACCACTTACATACGTACACACACACACACCACACACACACACACACAACACACACACACACACCACACACCAACCATACTTACATATGATGACCACACACAACACACAACAAATAAACACACACACGCAACACCCACACAATCACGTCCACACACACTCACGTATCAACGACACCACCACTCACACACACAACACACACACACACACACAACACACACATATATATATATAAAAATATATATATTTTATATATATATATATATATATATATACACCCGCAACAAAAATGTACAGTAAGCAAGTTTGTAGATATTTGTGAAAGCGAGGTGCTGAGCTGTGTTTTTCGAAAGTCAGCAATCGATTTCTTTGCACAAACACTCGTAGAGAACCTGGCAAAGTCAAAAGAGAAAATGAAACTGATAACGGCAGAACGAGAGAGAGAGAAAACTCAGAACTCAGAACTCAGAATTTTTTAATGTACATCGGCCTTAAAGGGCCCCAATACAATAAACGGTGGGGGAGGGGGGGGCGGGGGGGAGATAGGTTTTTTTTTTGTGGATTACACCCAATATTGCATGTATGAGCATCGTCGAACATTGACACCCCCCGCGTTTCTCATTGAATACTTCGTTGGTGTAAAACAGTTCAAACAGATCTTTCTTTGCTGACTAAATCTAAACATTTAATGAAGTAATACACAAAATAGTACTTGATTTAATTAAGCTTTATCAGTGCATTAAGGGCATCAAAAAGTCCATAAAGATATTTAATACAATATACATATATCGTTCCATTCCTCATCACTGAAACAAGCAATTAGTCTCCCCTGTAAAAAGCCAATCGCCGGTCAAATAACAATCATCACACAATCAACAAATAATTGGGAAATCACCTTGGCTCGCGAAACATACTTCACTTTATCCATCTAATCAAACAAATACTTAGTACATTCAGTGTACCGTGGCAACGGTAATCAATCAATCATCAATGCCTCTATCTTAATTAGCCATCTGAATCCGATCATTAAAATATGAACCGTTTCTTACCAGTTAAGTTTGTCGCTTAAACAATTAGTCATCTATAAACCAAACTAGTTAGCGAGTCAAACCCAACAATTTGATCAGTTTCATATAAATCATTTTCCCGATCAGTACTTAGTCAGCAACTAATCAATGGATCAATCATTCAGTCAGTGCATCCATCAATCAATCAATAATTAATCAAACAATCAGTTAAGCAGTCAATCAAAGAATCATCATTTACCAAAAATTTTAAAACAAGTATCAATAAACAATTCGATTTTTCAAAATTATCTTTACCCCCGCGTTTTTGTGCATAATTTACAGTCTGTACACAGTTTATTTTCGAAATGACTACAAAAATATAATGGAACAAGCGTTAATAGTTTTACCATTTAATTATACCTATACAGCATTGTATAATTACTAATGTAATACAGTAATATAGTACTGGTGATGACTTATTTTCGTTAGTTTATTCATTCATGATTTTTTTGCGTCTGTTGATGGCATGAAAAACAAATCTGGACACATTGTATCTATGATGAGAATTTTCTGCTTTGAGCAGTAGATAAAGTGGCATTCAGCTGAATCTTTGAGGAATTTTACTCTAAAACTGGGATAAAGCGGGACAGTCATATATAAGGTGATATTCATTTCGATATGAGTTTTTCAAAAAAAGGGGATGCCCTTTGTGAATACTGTCACTATAACGATGTGAATTGTTATTCAGCCGGGAGTACAAACAAATCTTAGTTGTGTGATTGCCACTCTGAGACAGTATGTATCCATGTCAGAAATATATTTTTCTTTTTCAAAAAATTGTTTTGAATGATCTATAGCACTCATATCTGTACCATCTCTAATAATACTAGTGCATTCTTGGATAAACAGATCGACAAGTCTTTGTCTAAATATGTTTAAAAATAGTTTTAAAATCCAACTCCCTAGAGAGAGAGAGGGAGAGAGAGGAGAGAGAGAGAGAGAGAAAGAGGCAGAGAGAGAAACAGAGACCGAGAAGAAACAGAAAAAACAGAGACAGAGAGACCCGAAAAACAGAGACAAAAAGAAACACAGAGGGACAGACAAACAGACAGAAAGGGAGGGAAAGACAGAAAGAAAAAGAAGAATGAGAAGTGATAGGATAAGGATACTTCATTTTTCCAAAATACAAGTTGTAAGCAGAACCATTCTCAACTTCCTTTGCTCTCATGCGGTTCTTTTCACGGTTCCACAATCCCCCCACTGAGATGACTTACAAAATTTAATGTACATATTTAACACTTCCCAACCGAACACACACAAGTTTGGTATTGGCAGTCTGGACACAAAGCAACATGGAGACCGGAAAAATCCCTCCTTTTCCCCCTCAGCAGAGCGCCTGGAAACACCCACAGCGGACCATTGATAGAAGTCAAGCACTTACTCGTTTGACTGCCAAGGAGTGAAAGGGAAGAAAGTGAGAAGAGAGAGCCCGAGAGAGACAGAGAGAGAGAGACCCGGGAGACAGAGAGAGATAGAGAAAGGGTGGCAGAAACGATCCTTGTTTAGTTCAATTTACATCAAATCCCCCCAAAAAAAAAAAAAACCCCCCCCCCCCCCAAAACCCCCCCCCCCCCCCCCCCCCAAAAAAAAGCCAAAAAAAAAAAGAAAAAAGGGCCCCCCCCCTTTCCCCCCCCCCGGGGGGGAAACCCCCCCCGGTTTTTGATTTTTAAAAACCCCCCCCCCGGGGAAAAAACCCCCCCCCCCCCCCGGGAAAAAAGGAAAAAAATAAACCAAAAAGAAACCCCCCCCCAAAACCCCCCAAAAAAATTTTCC
>JAPXFY010007303.1:7500-11025 GCA_030674185.1 Monoplex corrugatus | reverse complement strand
CACACGCACCGCATGCACACACAGAGGCGCAAACACACACACAAATGACAAATCACACACACACACACGCACACGCTCACACACTCACACACTCACTCACACTCACACACACACTCATACACACATACTCATACACACACATACACACACACACACACACCACACACACACACACACACACACATACACACACACACACACACAACACACACACACACACACAATGTCCTATTGATATTTGTAACAACAAAAGAACGTGCAACGGCACACACATACACACATACACACAGCTTTTCTCTCTCTCACAGACAGACAGAGAGAGGGAGAGAGAGGGAGACAGACAGACAGACAGACAGACTGACTGACTGACAGATGACTGACAGACAGACAGAGAGAGAGAGAGAGGGAGAGAGAGACAGACAGACAGACAGACAGACTGACTGACAGACAGACAGACAGAGAGAGAGGGAGAGAGACAGACAGGCAGACAGACAGACAGACTGACGAAACAGGACAGACAGACAGACAGACAGAGAGAGGGAGTGAGAGGAGACATACAGACAAGACTGGACTGACTGGACAGACAGAGAGAGAAAAACAATCACACACTAACAATCTATTATTCACACTTGTAACAACAAAAAAATGCATGTACATCTAAACAAGACCAGGTGATGGAATCGACACATGAAAATCATAATATTTCAGGCAATAGCACTAAATGAGTGAATCGGTCACTCCTCAACACAAACTGTAACGTTATTCTTGTGTATCTGTCAAGATCGTGATTATCAGATATTGCCAGTGTTTAAATGCCCCCCCCCAACCCCCCCCCCCCACCCCCCCCCCCCCCCCCCAAGCAGTTGAACGCCATGTTTGTTTGTGTGTTTGTTTTGATCGATGATCAGCGTGATGATGATGATGATGATGAGGAGGAGGAGGAGGAGGATGGTGATGATAATCATGATCAGCGTTTCACGTGACGGTGAAGACAAAGGAAATTATTACCATAATGAAATCCGATCATTTCTTTGTCTGTCTGTCTTTGTCTTTCGATTTCGGGTTATATAACAATTATTTTTCCCTAATTGTTTATCTCGCTTTTTCAATCCACCCCCTCTCTCTCCTCTCTCTCGCTCTTTCTCTCTCTCTCTCTTCACACTGTCTCTCTCTTCACTCTCTCTCTCACTTTCTCTCTTTCTCTCTCTCTCTCTTTCTTCTCTCTTGTCTCTGTCTGTCTGTCTGTCTGTGTCTGTCTCTCCCTCTCTTTGTATGTGTGTGTGTGTGTGTGTGCGTGTGCGTGAGTGAGTGTGTGTGTGTTGTGTTGTGTGTATTAGTGTGTGCATTTTGTGTGTGTGAGTGTGTGTTATGTGTGTGTGTTATGTGTGTATATTGTGTGTGTGTGTGTGTGTGTGTGTGTTGTGGTGTGTGTGTGTGTGTGTGTGTGTGTGTGGTGTGTGTGCGTGTGAGTGAGTGTGTGTATATGTGTGTGTGTATGTGTGTATATTTATGTGTGTGTGTTGAGTGTGTGTATATTTATGTGTGTGTGTTGTGTGTGTGTGTGTGTGTGTGGTGTGTGTGTGTGTGTGTGTGTGTGTGTGTGTGTGTGTGTGTGAGTGTGAGTGAGTTAATGTGTGTGTGTGTTTCTGTCTGTGTCTGTGACGTGAATGTGTGATTTTCAAAGGTTTTTATCTGTGGATCTCTACCAATTTGTATTGACAGCTGAGTATCTGTTGAGGAGTCACGAGAGGTAATGCTCTAAGACCTAGATCACACGATGAAAAAATCACACACACAAACAAACAACAAAAAATAAAAAACAAACAAAAAGCACACCTCTCAGATCAATACGTTCATTGGAAAACTGAGCGAACAGCACTTTCTTAGATTCTCAAAATATCTGGACCATCTTTTTCTGTGGTTCTTTCTGGTTTGTAGATGTTAGTTCATGTGTTGAGTTTGGAAGTTTTCCTTCTATTCTGTGTGTGTGTGTGTTGTGTGTGTGTGTGAGAGAGAGAGAGAGAGAGAGAAGGAGAGAGAGAGAGAGAGAAGGAGAGAGAGAGAGAAAGAGAAAGACAGAAAGAGACAGAGACACAGAGAGAAGGAGACAGACAGACAGACATACAGAGACAGAGACAGAGACACAGAGACAAAGAGAGAAAGAAACAGAAACAGGGAAAGAAAGAGTCAGAGAGAGAGAGAGAGAGAAATAGAGGTGGAGAGAGAGAGAGAGAGGGAGAGGAGAGAGAGAGAGAGAGAGAGAGAGAGAGAGAGAGAGAGAGAAACAGAGACAGAGAGACAGAATGACAGAAAGAAACGAGACAGAGACAGAGAGAAACAGAAACAGATAGAAAAAAAGAGATTGTGAGAGAGAGTGAGAGAAAGAGTGAGGAGAGAGAGATGAGAGAAAGAGAGAGAGGAGAAGAGGAGAGGAAAGAGAGAGAGAAGAGAGAGAGAAATGAGAGAGGAGAAATAGAGAGAAAGAGAAAGAGAGGAGAGAGAAAGAGAGAAGAGGAAAGAAGAGAGAGTAAAGAGGAGATAAGAGAGAGAGAAAGAGAGAGAGAGAATAGAGAGAGAGGGAAAGAGAAGAAAAGAAAGAGAGAGAGAGAAAGAGAAAGAGAAAGAGAGACAGAAAAAGTTCAGACTTAAATATTTTATTTCATCTAAAGGTCATTAGCCTGTCACGACGCGGTACAAACTGACACCAATAACAAACCATAAGAAATGTGAACGCTAAATGCAACAAGTACTGTACACTAACATGACACAACAGATCTAATTTAACTGCTTGATATAAACACACTGATAACTTCCTCATAAAACTTGTTTGGATGCCAAGAGAAAAGTAAGCCTAAACTTAAAAACAAACAAACAACAAAACAAAAATAAGCCTGACATTGATTTTTAACATAATGGAACTTTAACAGAGCATGGAGTACTGTGAAATCACTTAACCTTTGACTCCCGCACCCGGTCCATCAGCCTCCTGCATCGCCAACCATGCTGGCGAAGCAAAAAACTTAACCCTTTGACTCCTCACCCTATCCACCAGCTTCCTGCAGGAAGCTGGTGGATAGGGTGAGGGAGTCAAAGGGTTAAGTTTTTGCGGTTGGTGGATAGGTTGCGGGAGTCAAAGGGTTAAAGCAGAGCAAACAGAACAAAGTGTATTTCCTCCTGTTTCTTTCCCATTTTTTCATGATGGACGAATCAGGACAGAAATGACAAAGAAACGAATATATCCGAGAGATGCTTGGAACAACACCTGTTAAAGCATTAAAACCATGACATCACATAATAGCGGATCCAAAACAAGTGCGACTGCCCACGCCCAAGCAAACAGGAACCAGAAGAACAAGAAAACCAATGTAGCGCGTATTCAACACAACAAGACAAAACAAGCGCAAATTTCGGCCAACCGGCCTTTGTCAAGCGCGAACGCACGGTCACAAACAGACCACAAACACCAAACAACGGATAATAAAAACAGGACTAAAAACTTCACTTTTTATCCACTGGACGAGGCAG
>JAPXFY010007303.1:0-2500 GCA_030674185.1 Monoplex corrugatus | reverse complement strand
AAGTCTCTGTTCTGTCTCTGTCTCTCTTTCTTTTTTTCTGTCTGTTGTTTCGGGTTTTCTTTTTCTCCTTCTCTTTTTTTGTCTCTTTCTCTCTGTTTGTCTGTCTCTGTCTCTTCCCTCTCTTCTCTGTCTCCTCTCTCTCTATCCGTCTCTCTGTCTCTGTTTTTTCCCCCCCCCTCTCTGTCTGTCTTTCCCTCTCTCTCTGTTTGTGTGTTTTGTTTTCCTCTTCATCACTGATTGCAAACAACTTTATTGTTTTAAGCTTACAAATTTTCCATCACATCAGCTTTTGAAACGAAATGTAAACTGAAAACAACTTCACAGGAACATCACAGCAACAATAATAAACATCAGTTTAAAACAGCTACAACAACATCTAAATCTAAACGTTGATGATGAAGGGGCCCAACATAGAATGCAGCACTTTTTCAGTCTTTTTGAAAAACATGTTTCACTTTTTTGGCAAAATTGAATGTGAAGTCCCAGCATAACAGGGAAAATTGTTTCCTATTCGCTTCGGTGTTTCTTGAGATTGTGTCTTTGCGTTCGAATAACTTCTACATGCCCCAGCTCCCCTGGGGAAAAAGTGTTTGGAGAGAAAAAAATCCCAAAATGATCCGGAATATGATGGAAGTAAACCCATTTTTCCTATCCCTCACATGCATCCCATTTACCCCCCCAACCCCCCCAAAAAATGTGGGAGATTAAAAAATAAATTTTAAAAAAAAAGTAATTTTTAAGGAATTTTTTTGGGAAAAAAAAATATTTATTTTAAAGTAGAATAAAAAAAAATGCAAAAAAAAAACAACAAAGCGTAATGGTAATCCCCATCACAAAAAAACAACTCAAATCCATCCAAACTACCCCTAAGCTAAAAACAGAAGAAACATATATACATCAACGTAAAGTAAAATTTAAACAGTGAGAAATAAAATTGCATTGAAAAGTACATGAGTAGATTTTACAGAAATCATTTTAACCATATATCCCTTTAAAAAAAAACAAAACAAAAAAAAATATACAGTTATAAAAGAATCGTCCAATAAAAATTCCCTTTTGTTTTATAAAATGTGGCCTTAAACACTCCTTTCCTCTTCGCTTTATTCCCCCTCCCCCGTCTGTCTGTCTGTTTTTCTGTCTCTGTTGTCTATCTGTCTGTCTGTTTTTTTGTCTGTCTGTTTGTTTTGTCTCTGTTTTGTCTGTCTGTCTCTGTCGTCTGTCTGTATGTTTATCTGTCTGTCTGTTTGGGTTTTCTCTGTCTGTTGTCTGTCTTTTTCTCTGTTGTTGTTTGTTTGTCTGTCTCTGTCTGTCTGTCTGTTAGTTGTCTCTGTCTGTCTGTTGTTTGTCTGTCTGTCTGTTTTGTCTCTGTTTTCTGTCTGTTGTCTCCCGTCTGTCTGTTTGTCTGTATCTGTCTGTCTGTCTGTCTGTCTCTGTCCCGTTTTTTCTTTTCTGTCTGGGCTGTTTCTGTCTGTCTGTTTCTCTGTCTGTCTGCCCGTCTGTCGTTTGTCTGTTCTTCTGTCTGTCTGTCTGTCTTTTCTCTGTCTGTCTTTCTCTTTTCTGTCTTTCTGGGCTGTCTTTTCTCTGTCTGTCTGTTGTCTGTTTTGTCTGGGTTTTGTCTGGGCTTTTTTCTGTCTGTCTGTCCCGTTTTGTTTGTCTGTCTGTTGTCTGTCTGTCTCTGTTTTTGTCTGTCTGTCTGGGTTTTTCTTTTCTCCTGTCTGTCTGTCTGTCTCTGTTTGTTTGGCTGTCTGTCTGTCTGTCTGATTGTCTGTCTCTGTCTGCCTGTCTGTCTGTCTCTGTGTGCTGTCTGTCTCTGTCTGTCTGATTGTCTGTCCCTGTCTGTCTGTCTGTTTGTCTGTCTCTGTCTGTCTGTATATTTGTTTTGTTGCTTTTCTGTATATTTGTCTGTCTTTTCTGTTGTCTGTCTGTCTGGCTGTTTTGTCTGTCGGGCTGTTTGTCTGTCTGTCTGTCTCTGTCTGTCTGTCCGTTTTCTTTTTGTCTGTTGTCTGTCTGTTTGTTTGTCTGTTTTTGGGGGCTGTTGTCTGTCGGGTTTTTCTGTCTGTCTGTCTGTCTGTCTGTCTGTTTGTCTGTATGTCTGTATGTCCGTGTCTGGCTGTCTTTTCCGTGTCTGTTTCTACATCTGTCTCTGGGTTTTTGGGCTGTCTGTCTTTTGCCGCTCTGTCTGTCTCTGTCTTGTATTTGCCGGGCTTTGTGTCTCTGTCTCTATGTCTCTGGCTCTTGTCTCGGTTTTCTTGGTGTCTCTCTCACTTTCTTAAATTTCTCCCCCCTCCTCCCTCCCTTCCCCCCCCCCCCCCCCTCTCTGTCGGAGAGACAGATGTGGGAGCAGTGTGATGGACAGCACTCGAAACGGAAGTGCCATAAACAGCGAAGGGGGCGCCACGTTTAAAACGATGAAAGCTTTTTCACCCCACTGCCCCCTTTCCCCTGCCTCCTCCCTTTTCCCCTATCCTTCAGCCGCTTCCGGTTCGCAACGGAAAAGGCG
>JAPXFY010007302.1:0-11025 GCA_030674185.1 Monoplex corrugatus | reverse complement strand
GTCTTGTAGTTTTGGGTCCGGGCTGAAGCCGAATCCTTGAAAAAAAGGTCTGGGGGGTCGATGAAAGCTCTGTGTCAATCAACTCCCACCTGTGTATCGCCGAAACCGCCCAACCCCCCAAACCACCACCTCCGCGGGGGAGAAAACCCCTGAAAAAGAAAAAAAAACCAATATGGTTTGTTGTGTGGAGTGCATTTTTTATGTTAGGATTTTGGGGTTTTTTAAACGCGTGTGGTGTCTGATATCTCTTGCACTGCAGACAAAAAAAGTGAAAGGCGGGTGTTTGGCAATCAAGGGGTTAAGGTATGGACTTCTGTTTATGTTTTTGTTCTTTAACCCTTTGACCCCGCACCCTTCCCCAACGGAAAAATGTAACCCTTTGACCCCTTTTCACCCTATCCCCAGTTTCCCTCCCAAAAAGCTAATGGACAGGGTGAGAGAATCAAAGGGTTCACTTTTTGCTTTGTTGTATGGTGAAAAGGGCGAATGTTGGTGGCGGGTTTTGCCGGGTTGAGGGTTAAAACCCACCCGACTACGTGAGCCATATCAGGGATTAATCGTTTAAAAAACTTCAAATTTCTTCAACAGGGAAAAAAAAATGAAAAAAAATTTAAGTACACATATCAATGATTCGGCACATAATCTAAAAAAGATGCCCCCGGAGTTGCCCACTCCGTCCAATTTATCACAAGGGGAATTTTTGTAAAAAAAAAAAAAAGCATTGAGTAAAATTTAAAAATAACAAAGGACACTAAACATATAAAAAAACGGGTCAAAAATTACCTTAATTGTTTTCCTCACTCTCATTTCCCCTGAGCAAAAAAATGCACTTAATAGTGTACCCATTATTAACCCTAAGACAAAGTTGTAAGATTTTATGGAAAATTTCAAATGGACCAGTAAGAAGAAAATGATAGGGAAATGACAAAAAGAAAAAAGAGCAAGGGCAAAAGCAAAGAGAGTGACAAAGAGCAAAGTTCTAGCACAGAATTGGGGGACCTATTTGAGAAAAAAGTGCCCCCGGCCCTCCACGGGGGTGGGGTGGGGGCTGGAGGGTTAGAACCCCATCGATACACCCTATTGGAAAAGTGTAAAGATTGTTCGCCTCTCAGGATTGTGCTCTATGTGGTCTATCATCAGGTCCCCCGCCACATGGCTTTGGCCTTTTCATGGTTCCATCGTCTCTATCTCTCGTTGCCCTAGCATCTCCCCCACCCCCCCTCGTCCCCACCCACTCTGAAAAGTCTGTCCAGCATTTTCCCCCGGGGTTTACCTGGTGCTCTCTTTCCCTCCATTTTCCCGTTGGGGGACCGGGTTTTTCCAAACCCCCCTTCCTCATAAATGGTCTTTAATGTTGCCTGCCTTTTCCTATTCTTTTTTATGAATTATCTACTTGTGCTGCCCCCATCAAGCTGCTGTTTGTTTTCTTTGGCCCATGGAACTTAAACATTTTCTTAGAAAACTCTCGGCTGCCTCAATCTTTTTTGGGTTTTGTTTTTTGGGATGTCCACGCCCGACCCGGGTCAACTATTGGTTTTTCTAATAAACATTTAAGAACTCTTTTCTGATGTTGATTGACAGGCATTTGTTGGAAAAGAATGCCTTTTTATCTTTTTTGAATGCTGTTTTGCTTGGCCGTTTTTGCCCGTATTTTTTGTGTGATTTTTGCCGTTGATGAAAAGATCGTTCCCCGGTAGTTGAATTTCTCAAAATGTGTCAAGGGTTGTGCTGTTTGCTGTTATTTTGCATGAGGGGATTTCATGGTTTTTTTTACTGTCCATGACGTCAGCTTCCTGCTTTTTAGCTCCAACCCCTTCCCTTTGCTTTCTATTTTAGTATATTCACAAGGTTTTGTGGGTCCCTTTCACTTTCTGAAATTGCCGGGTTTTTCATCTGCGTATCGTGGTTTATCTTTTTCCCCTCAACCTTTAATCCAGGGTTCTTCTTTGGTTTCTCATGATTTTTTCGCTTTTAAAGTAAAAAACAGTTTGGGTGAAAAAACAAAACCCCTGTCTGATCCCCCCTTTTTGATATGTGCATATGTGCTATATGTGCTGTATGTGTTTTAATGTGCTATTTGTGTTTAGTGCATATGTACTTTTTTTTTGTGTATGCATGTTGTTTCAGTAACACTTTGATAAAAGATGACACGGATCCAGGCGTCAGTGACCCCCCCAGTCCCTTGCCATCCCGTGCGGATTTTGCAAAGGGGTTAAGTTGTACCAGTTTTTTGGGGGTTCTTCTCCTCCATGGCGTCTCTCTGTCAGTGCATTAACCTTTGACCCCCGCACCCTATCTGCCAACTGAAAAAACTTACCCTTTTGACCCGCACCCATTGCCAACTGCAAAAATTTTAAACCCTTTCTCCCGCACCCATTCCCAATTGCAAAAATTTTAAAACCCTTTGCCCCTCTCTACCCTATCCTCAGCTTCCTGTGTATGTATGTGTGTGGTACGTGTGTCTGTTGTATGTGTGTGTGCGTGTGTACGGGGGGTGGGAGTGTGGTGTGGGGGGGGTTGTGTGTGTGTGTGTGTGTTGTGTGTGTGTGTGTGTTGTGTGTGTGTTACGTTACCCCCCATTGTGGGGCAATTCCAAAACCCCCCGAGCCCCAAACACCAGCTCCCAACAGCGCCCACCCCAAGGCCCACACCAGCCAGGCGCCCACCACCAGGCCCACCAGCACCCAGAGCCGCCCACCCCACCCTCCCACCAGCACCCAGGCGCCACACCAGCCCCAGAGCCCCCCCACCCCCCCAAAACCCGACACAGCACGGGTCTGCCGGCCGGCCAACAGGTTTTGATGCTTTTCCCGTTGTTCGGGGCTGCTCCCCACTGCCTGAAAATTGCCCAATAAAAATCAACAATCAACACCCATGAGAACATTTACAAAACAAACAATAATAAAATTTTAAAAATGTATGATAAAAATAATAATGATAATAATGATGATGAGATGATGAAGATGATGTGATGATGATGATGATGTGAGACGTTGACGACGCGCGACGATGATGATGTGATGATGATGTGATGATGATGATGACGGATGTGATGATGTTTTTAAAAAAATTTATAAAATGTAATAATAATGATGATGTCTTTTGAGTGAGTCAATGTTGATAACGTGATCTACTAGAAATATTAATAATGACGATAAAAAATTAGCAATGTAAGAAAAAGGAGGAGGAGGACGACGCGACCACATATCTCATCATGACACAAAAAAAAACAAATTTAAAAATTAATGACTTTTGTTTAGCTAAAAAAATAAAAAAAGAGAGATAAGCCATTTTTAATTCCCCCTTGAATAAAAAAAATCGTTGCCTCCCCCAGCCCCTCCCCCTCACCCCCACAGTTCAAAATTTTTTACTTTTCAATGTCACTGTGACCTTTGAGAATTTGGGTAAACCCAAAAAAATGCCCAAAGGCTTTGGTAACGGTAAAAACAGGGTTGATGAAAACTGGTTTGGAAGACCGCCCCTGATAAAAGGGTCTTCCCCCAACATCAGTCACCCCACAGGTTGAAGTGTTACACATTCTGTTGTCAGTGTGATCTGGGCCTTAGTGTCTTTCCCTCAACGTACAACGCTTTCTAAAAGTGTGCAAATACACGACCTTTGCCCCTTAACGATGTATAAGAGTTTCCCCTCTGTATTTAAAATTCATGTCTTGTGTCGGCATCAAAAAGACCGTAAGGGCTATAATACAGATTTTGATAAACAAAAAGAATTTACTTTGAAAGAACGGGTTTAAGATTTACTGTAATGCAATGCTTGATTAATAGCGACTAATTCGCTGTAACGATGATTGTTTGCCCAAAACGAAATTGTTTTTTATTTTAAATTTTGGAACTAAAATGCTCCCCCCCGCACTTTTATTTTCTAAGATGATTTTTCGGTAAAATTTTGGGGGGGACGGTATTTTTCATCGATGTGTTTCTTGCTGTGGATATCAAAAATGTTGCGTTTTCAGATTTCTTGCGTCTGTTATTAAATTTAAAAAAGAGGCTTTTAGCTTTCCCATGTAAGGATAGGCGTTGTTTGGTGCTCACTATTTCGTCATATTTATGTTAGCTGTTTTCCCCAAGTCGTATTAGTTGAAACAGTCTTTTGGATGAAATGCTTTTTGCCGTTTGGAAATTTAAAATTTCGCCCCTGATTTAATTTCCTTACACCAAAATTTGTCTTTTGTGAAGTTGTTCTAACTGCATTTTTCGCTGTCGCTGCTCACGATAGTTGTTCAGAGGCAGAATTCAAGCAATTTGTCGTTTCAGATTAGAAGCATGATAGGGACACCAGAAATTTCAAAAACTTTTGCAGTCTCAGCTTTGTATTTTTTTAAATAAATATTTGGTGCACTGAAGAAAAATTTTGCGCATAGGATTTTTTAGATGTCAAGTGCTTGTTGATAGATGAATTAGTATGTTCGTATCCATTCCCCAAAGGTAATCGCTTATTTTTTTTAAAAAAATTGGGGCTTTCTTGTTTTTTGAAATAAAATCAAAATGGACATTCCATTTTAAATTTCGATGTCTAAAGACCCCCAGAAATTTTACAACCTGTTTGTAATGTAACACTTCACATGAAAATCGAAAGTAGGCAATTTATTTAAGTACCCCGGGAAAAGGGGCTCATTTAGTTTTTTTGCGGGACAACGTCGACCTTTTTTCAAAAATGTGTTTCCAAGGACTATCTAGATCATTTTGATCAATTTCCTGTTGTAATTCTGCGTCTCTGTGGATTTGTTTTTTTTAAGTAATTCAGTCTGTCATGTGTGTGTGTGTGTGTTGCGGCGGTGTATGTATGTATGTATATGTGTCCGTGTTTTTTTTTTCCCAAGAACACAAGGAAAAAATTTTAAACAGATCGACGTAACACAATGTTTTAAATACTTTTGGTCTTTGTTTTTTCCATCGGTACAAAAACACTGTTGGGAAATTGAGTGTTTCGTAACATGTTTTGAAATCGCGGTATATCGGGGAGAGAAAACTGTTGTTTGTTTAAACCCGGGGCCCTGGCGTAGCTCTGGTCACATTGTACATATGGAGTGTATCTGTCACTTGTGATCATGGTCTTCCTGGCTTTGAATTTGGTATGTGGTGGTGTTGTAATTTGAAGGGCGGGTGGTTTTTGCCCCGTGGTCAGGTGCCCAAAAACCTCGATCGTGCTGTGTGATGTGATGGCTGACAGGCGTTTTTCCCAGTATCTTTCAGATCTTTTTTGTGTTTAATCGTTTTCTTTTAGTCTTGCCTGCTGTCTTCTAAAACCCTTTCACCTTAAAGGATGGGGTGTTTCTTCAAAATGTTTTGGTTTATGCCCAGATCTGGCATGGTAAGTCAGTGTGTGTATAAAGATTGTGAGGAAGGTAGGTTTTTGTTTCCTAGTCAAGAGTGTTATTACATATTATATGTATAATATATATATTATATTATATTATATTCCCACAGATATGTTTGTTGTATATGTGTTATTATAATACATTTGTGGGTTTAAATTTATACTTATATATATATATATATTTATATTTATAATTTTCTTTAAAATTTTAACATATAGCATGTACATAAACTTTGCCCCACCCCCATCACCACCTCCACCTTTACCCCACCAACAACCCCAACAACAACATCAACAACAACAAAAAGTTCTTCCTCTTTTCCCCCAATCCCAAACCCCCTTACACCCCCCATCAAAACACCAAAAAACACTTACAATGTTTCCATGTTGTGTGACGCTGTTGAGATCGTTGCCGACAAAGACAACCCCCCTCCCCCCTCCACCAACATCTCACCCCACCACCCCTAAAAACAACAAAACAAAAAAGTTTCCCCCTTGTTCCCCCCAAACCCCCCAAAACCCCTCCACCACTTAAAACCCACCAAAAAAAAACTTACAATGTTTCCCCCCATGGGCCGCCCCCGTTGATGATGAGTCGTTGGATCGTTGCGACGAAGCGTCGCGGTTGTCGAAGGTCGGGAGGACTTGCAAAGGGAACGTGGCAAGGCCGGCCCCGCCGCTGGGCTCGGCCATGGTGAAGGGGCCCCCTGGGGGGTTTAGGGCCCGGGCGGGGAGGAGGAGGAGGAAAAGGGGGAGACTTTTGGAAGGGGGGGTAAGGGAAAAAAGTGAAGCAGAGGAGCGAAGTGCATGAAAATCAGCAGGAGAAATCCAAAAGACCCCCTGTCACCGACTCCGTTCAAATAAAAAAAAAACTAGAAAATAGAATGAGAGAGCGTTTTTAAATCTTTGACTCCCCCACCCTTTTCCACCCTTCCTGGGTGAGGGAGTCAAAAGGGGTTAAGTTTTTGCGTTGGTGGATACTGCGCGGGATCAAAGCCCGTTACACAACAAGACAAGACAGGCACAAAATTTTTGGCCATTTGGCCCTTTGTCCGCGGGAAGTAAAAAACAAAGAACAATAACAAAAGAACAAAAACAACATTCACAGACAATTGCCATAAATTTTTGTTATTTGGGCAACAAGAGATCTGTAAGCCATGTCAGTTTGGGGGGTGACTTACAGAAAATGAAAACACCCCCCCATGGACACCCACGAAGACGGAGATTTCAGACTGGCAGGACATTCGTCTGTTTTTTCTTCTGCTTGAGGGAACAACAGGGAAGTAGGATGTTTTTCCCTTAACTTGTGGTTTGTTTTTTATTTGTCTTTGTTTTTTTTCCCTTTAAATTTTGGGGTTTGTTGTTTGTTATTTTTCCTTGTTTTTTCCATTAACCTTTTGTGTTTTTTTGTTGTTATTTTTTTTTGTTTTTTCCATTAACTTGTGTGTTTTTGTTATTTCTTTGTTTTTCCCTTACTTTTGTGTTTGTTATTTGTCCTTGTTTTTCCCCTTAAACTTTGTTGTTTTGTTGTTATTTGTTTTTGTTTTTTCCCTTAAATTTTGTGTTTTTTGTTATTTGTCTTTGTTTTTCCATTAAATTGTGGTTTGTTTTATTTGTTTTTGTTTTTCCATTAACTTGTGTGTTTGTTGTTATTTGTCTTTGTTTTTCCATTAAATTGTGGTTTTTTTTTTTGTTATTTGTCTTTGTTTTTCCTTAACTTGTGTGTTTTTTGTTATTTGTCTTTGTTTTTCCATTTAAAATTTTTGTGTTTGTTGTTTTTTCTTTGTTTTTCCATTAACTTGTGTGTTTTTTTTATTTGTTTTTTTTTTCCATTAACTTGTGTTTTTTTGTTGTTATTTTGTCTTTTTTTTTCCTTAACTTGTGGTTTTTTGTTTGTCTTTGTTTTTCCATTAAAACCCGTGTGTTTTTTGTTATTTGTCTTGTTTTTCCATTAAATTGTGTGTTTTTTATTTTTCTTTTTTTTCCTTTTTTTGTGTGTTTTTTTGGATTTTTTCCTTTGTTTTTTCCCTTACCTTGGGGGTTTGTTTTTTTTTTTGCCTTTTTTTTTCCATTACTTGGTGTTTGTTGTTTTTTTGTTTTTGTTTTCCATTAACTTGTGTGTTTGTTTTTATTTGTCTTTGTTTTTCCCTTTTTTTGTGTGTTGTTGTTTTTTGTTTTGTTTTTCCATTAATTGTGTGGTTTTTTGTTTTTTTTTTCTTTGTTTTTCCATTACTTGTGTGTTTGTTGTTTGTCTTTGTTTTTCCCATTAACGTTCTTTGGGTTTTTATTTGTCTTTGTTTTTCCATTAACTTTTGTGTTTTTGTTATTTGTCCTTGTTTTTCCATTACTTGTGTGTTTGTTTTTATTTGTCTTTGTTTTCCATTAAATTGTTTGTGTTTTTTGTTTGCTTTGTTTTTCCCCTTAACTTGTGGTTTTTTTATTTGTCTTTGTTTTTTCCATTAACTTGTGTGTTTTTTATTTGTCTTGTTTTTTCCCCTTTAAATTTTTGTTTTTTTGTTGTTATTTGTCTTTGTTTTTCCTTTTAAATTGTGTGTTTGTTGTTATTTGTCTTTTTTTTTTCCATAACTTTTGTGTTTTTTGTTATTTGCTTTGTTTTTCCCTTAACTTGTTGTTTTTTGTTTGTTATTTTGTTTGTTTTTCCCTTTTTAATTGTGTGTTTGTTTTTTTTTTTATTTGTCCTTGTTTTTCCATTAACTTGTGTGTTTGTTGTTTGTCCTTGTTTTTTCCTTAATTGTGTTTGTTATTTGTCCTTTTTTTTCCATTAAATTTTGTGTTTTTTGTTTGTCCTTTTTTTTCCCTTAACTTGTGTTTGTTATTTGTCCTTGTTTTTTTCCCCTTAACTTTTGTATTTTTTGTTTGTTGTTTGTCCTTGTTTTTATTACTTTTGGAGTTTGTTTTTTGTCCTTGTTTTTCCCTTAATTGTGTGTTTGTTGTTGTTATTTGTCCCCTTTTTTTTCCCTTAAAATTGTGTGTTTGTTGTTTGTTATTTGTCTTTTTTTTCCTTTTAACTTGTGTGTTTTTTGTTATTTGTCCTTGTTTTTCATTAACTTGTGTGTTTGTTGTTATTTGTCCTTGTTTTCCATTAAACTTTGTGTGTTTGTTGTTTGTTATTTTCCTTGTTTTTCCCTTAAATTGTGTGTTGTTGTTTGTCCCCTTTTTTTCCATTAATTGTGTTTGTTATTTTTCCCTTTTTTTTCCTTTAAATTTGATTTTTGTTTGTTGTTTGTCCTTGTTTTTCCAAATTTAAATTGTGAGTTTGTTATTTGTCCTTGTTTTTCCATTTAATTTTGTCTTTGTTGTTTTTTTAAACCCTTTTTTTCCCCTAACGTTTTGTTATTGTTGTTTGTTAGTCGTATAATTTGTCTTATGTTTAACGACATAGACGTGGCCCGAAAAAATTTTCACCCGTTTGTCCAGCAAAAAATGAGAAGGGGTTTGATTGGGGCATGTGAGGGGTTTATAACTTCAGACAAATTTTGTTACATGCTCAACCATCAATTGTAGCAGTTTCCCCGGCAGAACCTCTGGGCCCGACAGAACTCTAAACTGTAAGTTTTGTACAAGTGATTTTGCTTTGCTGCCATTACTGGCTTTGGTGTATTAATCCAAACGAATTTAAAAAAAAATTTAGAGGAAAAAACCCCTGATGATGATGTGAGATGATGACGCGCGCGATGACGACGACCCAAAATGAAGATGACGACGACAACGCGCGCGACGATGTGATGATGATGACGACGACGATGATGATGTTTATGCGGCGCGATGATGCAATGTGACGATGTGACGATGACGACAACGACGATAAAGATGTGCGACGACGGACGATGAGGAGGAGGAGGGTTTATGATGAGGATGTAATTTAAGGTATGATGAGGGTGAGAGGGGGATGAGGGGCGATGGGACGATTGATGATGGAGGAGGAGGAGGGGATTTCGACAACGACAAAAGCGATAAAGGGGGGATGATAATGTAATGTGATTTATGTAGAACAACATACCGGGATGAAGCACTGACGCTTTCAGACATGTTTTGCATGAAAAAAAGAAGTCAAAAAAAAATATTGTAAAAAAACTGTTGAAAAGAACAAAAAAAGAAAAAAAACAGTAGTGTAGGTCGATACCAAATGTAATCCAATATGAACGCAAATACACCAAAACCCCGCTCCCCCCCCTACACACACACACACACACCAACACACACACACACCACCCCCCACACACCACACACACACACACACACACACAACACAACAGTTTCCCACCCCATCCCTACGCCCCGCATGCATTCGTGATAACACCGTCCGAGAAAACAAACACCTATTAGGGAAGATGGCGAAACGCGCGTACACTGACACACGATTAGCCAACAGATCATAGAACATACACAAATAACATGTTTTTAACCAGCAAAATATGATGCCTACAACATGAAGTGTGGGCGGGTGGGTAGAATAGATAGATAGATAGACAGAGGTTTTATAGTAGATGGGTAGATGGATAGTGGATGATGATAGATGATAGTGACAGACAGACGGATAAAATAGATAGTAGATGACAGCAGACAGACGACAGCAGACAGACGAAGATAGATAGATAGATAGAATAGATAGATAAAATAGATAGTAGTTTTGATAGATAGATAGTAGATAGATAGTAGATTGATTGTAGATAGATGATGGATGGAGGATGGGTAGATAGAGATAGATAGATAGACGACAGAGGATGATGGATGGTGGAGGGATAGATAGATGTAGATGATGATAGTAGATAGATAGTAGTAGATAGTAGATAGCAGACAGACAGACAGACGGGGGGCGGGGGACGGACGGAGGCAGGGGACAGATAGATAGATAGATGATAGATAGATAGACAGACAGACAGACAGATAGATAGATAGACAGCGACAGAAGACAGACAGAAGATAGATAGATGATAGATAGATGATAGCTTTCATTCTTGTCATGATAATTTTTATTGTAGTGCCCAGGATTTTACCATCTTACGTGATAATTGTTATTGAAAATGACCAGGATTTTCCCTTTTTTTATCATGTTAATTGTTTTGATAGGACCGGATTTTCCCATTCTTATCATGATAATTGTTATTGATAGTGACCAGGTTATTCCATTTTGTCATGATAATTGTTATTGATAGTGAAAGGTTATTACCATTCTTGTCATGTTAATTGTTTTGATAGTGACCGGATTATTCCATTTTGTATGATAATTGTTATGTAGTGACCGGGATTATTACCATTCTTGTCATGTAATTGTTTTTTGTAGTGCCAGGATTATTACCTTTTGTCTGATAATTTGTTATTGTGTGCCAGGATTTTTCCCCCTTTTTGTCAAAATTTGTTATTGATAGTGCCCAGGTTTTTACCATTTTGTATGAAAATTGTTATTGTGTGACCGGATTTATTATCATTTTGTCATGTTTAATTGTTATTGTAGTGCCCAGGATTATTCCTTTTGTATGATAATTGTTTTGATAGTGCCAGGATTATTATCTTTCTTGTCTGTAATTGTTATTTAGTGACCGGTTTTTTATCTTTCTTGTCATGAAAATTGTTTTTGATAGTGACCAGGTTTTTTATATTCTTGTATGATATTTGTTATTTTGATAGTGCCCAGAATTTATTACCATTCTTATCATGTTTTTTAAA
>JAPXFY010000730.1:25000-27500 GCA_030674185.1 Monoplex corrugatus | reverse complement strand
TGAGATGTTGCCTGTGTTTTCACTGAGATGGCGCCTGTTTTCACTGATATGGCGCCTGTGTTTTCACTGAGATGTTGCCTGTGTTTTCACTGAGATGGCGCCTGTGTTTTCACTGAGATGGCGCCTGTGTTTTCACTGAGATGGCGCCTGTGTTTTCACTGAGATGGCGCCTGTGTTTTCACTGAGATGGCGCCTGTGTTTTCACTGAGATGGCGCCTGTGTTTTCACTGAGATGGCGCCTGTGTTTTCACTGAGATGGCGCCTGTGTTTTCACTGAGATGGCGCCTGTGTTTTCACTGAGATGGCGCCTGTGTTTTCACTGAGATGGCGCCTGTGTTTTCACTGAGATGGCGCCTGTGTTTTCACTGAGATGGCGCCTGTGTTTTCACTGAGATGGCGCCTGTGTTTTCACTGAGATGGCGCCTATGTTTTCCCTGAGATGGCGCCTGTGTTTTCCCTGATTCGGCGCCTATGTTTTACTTTCCTGAGATTAGGACATTGTATGAATGTAAAGTGGATTAAATTAAGTAATGTGTTTGGAAAGAAGAAAAGAGCGGCATGGAGGCAATGCTACTGAAGCAGGTTGAAAAATTGGCAGTTAAAAAAAAAAAAAAAAAAGAATGGAAGGCATTACTATATGCCTCAATCCTGTTCTGACTTTGCGTGTTGACTGTCCACGCCTCACAACCGTATAACATTATCGGTTCTACATAACATTCAAGAACTATCTTCCTGGTGTTAATTGATAGGCATTTGTTGGTACGGTAAGAATGCTTTTCATCTTCTTGAATGCTGTTTTGGTTTGGCCGATTCTGCTGGCTATTTCTGATGTGCATCTGCTGTCTTGTGAGATGATCGTTTCCAGATATTCAAACTTATCAACCTGCCTCAAAAAAATAAATGAATAGATAAACAAATAAATACATAATTTTAAAAATCAATAAATGAATAAAGAAAATTCAATAAATAAATGAATAGAAATAGATAAAAAAAATAAACAAATAAAAACTAAACAAATAGAATAGAAATAGATAAATAAAAAAATAAATGAATAAATACATGATGAATAAATAAATAAATAAATAAGTAAATAAATAAATAATAGGTAAATGAATAAGTAAATAAATAAATATAAATGAATAGATAGATAAATAAATAAATAAATAAATGGATAAATAAATAAATAAATAAATAGATAAATGGATAAATAATTAAATAAATAAATAAATGAATGAATGAATAAATAAATAAATAAAAATAAACAAATCAAGAAACAAGTAAATAAAACAGAAAAAAATAATAATAACAAATATATAAATGAAAATGAATGAATAAATAAATGAGTAAATAAGTAAAAAAAAAATCAATCAATCAATCAATAATAAATAAATGAAAACTTCGTGTATGGAGTCCACAGCCCAGCTAAGCCGTGACTGGGCATTCAGCCCGCACCACGGTCAGGGATGGTAAAGCAGCCAGGGAAAGATGATGGACACCTCCCTCATCATGCAGACCCTGAGGAAGGCGAGGCCTCTACCACTTCACTCCTCTGTTTCAGTTTCACTTTCTCAAGACGACGTCTCCGCGCTCGGAACGAATTCCATACGCACTGTGGACTAACGTCACAGATGCCATGTGTATGGTGATCATGGCACAAGTCTTAAGCCTGCACGTAAACCCATGACCTGGCCAGGTCCCGAGGTCCTACTTAGACTGTGTTTTACCTAGTCTATATTTTATACTGGTATTGTATCAGCCTACCACTGGAATAATCTTGGTTACATGTAAATGACATGTGTATCTTACCTTCAAAAAAGGAACATATATATAAAGTAAATAAATAAATAATTAAAGGTCTGAATCACAACACAATTAGCTATTCTGTATAAACTCGTCTCACATGACAGATTCCCCACCCCTACCCCTAATCAACGCCCAAATGCTCAGCCGTCTATCAACTAGGTGAAGACAGTATTTTCTTAATCATAGATAGGTAAGAAACTTCACATAAGCTTGCACATAAACCCATGAGCTGGCCAGGTCCTGAGGCCCTACCTAGACTATGTTTTACCTAGTCTATATTTAGTACTGGTATTTTATCGGCCTACCATTGGAATAATCTTGTTTACTTACATGTAAGTGACATGTGTATCTGTGTATCTTATCTTCAAAAAAAAGGAACATACATATAAAGTAAATAAATAGATAATCAAGTTTTTTTTCTTTTATTGTTGTTTAAAGCCCAGCCGACTGCGCAGAGCTATATCAGGGCTATAACCGCTTCAAAACACACAAAACTTCAACAGGAAAAAAAAAAGAAAAGAAAATTAAGTAACCATATCAATGCATTCGCGCACATAATCTAAGGACATGCCCCCGGCGTAAGACCATTCCGTCCCGTTTATCGCACAGGGGAGATTTAAAAAACACACCTGAATACAAATACAAGCATTACATAAGGACACCAAAACATATAAAAACAGGCATAAATTACCTGAAA
>JAPXFY010000730.1:20000-22500 GCA_030674185.1 Monoplex corrugatus | reverse complement strand
TGTATGTCTGTTAGTGCTTATCCTTTATGGATTTATATCTGGTATAAAATAACACGAGTAATATGGTGATAGATGTATGAAAGAGACGGACAACTTTGAGACCGCTTTTTGTGATTGAGAGACAGACAACTTTTGGAGAACACTTTGGGAGTATGTTCGAACTGGGATGTTGCGGGGTTGGGAGGTCGGATATAGATCGTAGCAGCGATCGTAACAATCAAAAAGGAAGACAGAGAAAGAAGAGGATGTTGATATGGTTTCGATTTAGGGAGCGGTGGAGTTTGCGGTATTTCTGAAGAACGGAGAGCTGTTGCTGGATTTTAAGCCGAAGTGATTGAAGAAATTTCGAAAACAGCCGCAATAATATATAATAGTATAATTAGGTCAATTAAATTAACCGATAATTAATATAGGAAAAATGGATTAGGACCCAAAAATTTATCCCGTAATAAATAGTAGAAAATATTAGTCGGAGCACGGCTGTCCACCCTATGACGTCATCACGCTATACGGCCTATCATAAGGGGCAGTAACTGCGTTACGCACAGCGCGTTAAAGTTATCGTTCCTGAAATCGGGATTATCTTACCGTTAGTAAAAGGGGATATTAAAGCGGGTTAAATATTTTAAATTAATATTTTCTACTATTTATTACGGGATAAATTTTTGGGTCCTAATCCATTTTTCCTATATTAATTATCGGTTAATTTAATTGACCTAATTATACTATTATATATTATTGCGGCTGTTTTCGAAATTTCTTCAATCACTTCGGCTTAAAATCCAGCAACAGCTCTCCGTTCTTCAGAAATACCGCAAACTCCACCGCTCCCTAAATCGAAACCATATCAACATCCTCTTCTTTCTCTGTCTTCCTTTTTGATTGTTACGATCGCTGCTACGATCTATATCCGACCTCCCAACCCCGCAACATCCCAGTTCGAACATACTCCCAAAGTGTTCTCCAAAAGTTGTCTGTCTCTCAATCACAAAAAGCGGTCTCAAAGTTGTCCGTCTCTTTCATACATCTATCACCATATTACTCGTGTTATTTTATACCAGATATAAATCCATAAAGGATAAGCACTAACAGACATACAAATCAATGCTCCAAAGTCTGACTTCCAATCTCGAACAAGCATGCTCATTCTGTCAGAAACGGGAGATAGTCTGTATGGCTTGACTACCCTAAAAAAATAACACTACACGAAAAGCACGAAAAATCCGTTACTCCTAAAGCCGATGACCTAGAAAAGGGAAAGCCCGTGTGCTAAAAATAGAACGACCTTGACCTATGCACACGGCACTACACTAAACCCTAACATCACGTGACCCATCCTACCGATCCATATATATAGCACCGGGCACCATTTTTACATAGGACATATAGCGGGATGACATCATAGGGTGGACAGTGCTTCTTCTCGATCATTCTAAATGTCGGTTGACTGAAAGACAGTATGAAGAGAAAAAAGGTGGACAGGTGGACAGTGCTATGGTAATACTTATATAGCACCGGGCACCATTTTTACATAGGACATATAGCGGGATGACATCATAGGGTGGACAGTGCTTCTTCTCGATCATTCTAAATGTCGGTTGACTGAAAGACAGTATGAAGAGAAAAAAGGTGGACAGGTGGACAGTGCACCGATCATTCTAAATGTCCGAGACAGTGGACAACGTTATAAAGCTGACCAACCAGACTCTATTGACCCATCCTGTCTGGAGACAGTGTACAACGTTTTAAAGCTGACCAACCAGACTCTATTGACCCATCCTGTCTGGAGACAGTGGACAACGTTATAAAGCTGACCAACCAGACTCTGAAAATAACTTTCACTGTCGTTAAATCAGTAAAGCAACGTTCTTATGGTCATTGTAATTCCTGTCTTCCTCTCTTCCTCTCTCCCTCCCTCTCTCTCTCCCTCCTTCTCTCTCCTCCCTCCCTCTTTCCCTCTTTCTCTCTCTCCCCTTCCCTCCCTCCCTCTCCCTCCCCCTCTCTTTCTTTCTCCATCTCCCTATCTATCTCTCTCCCTCCCTTTTTCTCTCTCTCTTTCCATCTCCCCCTCTGTCTCTGTCTCCCTCCTTCTCTCTCCCTCCCTCCCTCCCTCTCTCCCCCCCTCTCTCTCTTTCTTTAACAACAAGAAGTATGAAAATAACTGTTACTGTTGTTAAATCAGTAAGGCAACGTTTTTATTGTCGTTGTAATTCCTCTCTCCCTCCCTCCGTCTCTCCCTCCCTTCCTCTCTCTCTCCCTCACTCTCCCTCCTCCCTCCTCTTTCCCTCCCTCCCTACCTCCCTCCTTCTCTCTCTCCCTCCCTCTTTTTCTCTCTCCCCTCCCTCCTCTCTCTCCCTCCCCCTCTTTCTCTTTCTCCCTCCCTCCCTCTCTCTCCCTCTCTCTCTCCTCTCTCTCTCTGTTTCCTCCTCTCTCCCTCCCTCCCTCCCTCTCTCTCTCTCTCCATCTCTCCTTCTTTATCTCTCTCCCCCTCCCTCCCTAC
>JAPXFY010000730.1:15000-17500 GCA_030674185.1 Monoplex corrugatus | reverse complement strand
ATACCGCTAGTTCCAGCTCTCCAACACATCACCACCAGCACCAAGTTCATTCAGTCGAAGACTAGGAAGCCCACAGCAGCCAGAGATCTCAAGCCACCATGGGGCGATTCACCAGATGAGATCCCTGCATCCCCGCTGGATTCCACAGTACCTTTTCTAATCCAACATTCTGGCAGACAGCATTACTACGCCCCCCTGCTGATGTCAGTAACTGCTCAGTCGCTGAACCAGACCGAATGAGCCCGCCGCCGCCACCGCCCCCCCCCCCCCCAGCCCGGTAAAGAAACCACCATCACAGCTCCTTTGAACCACTGACATCATCAAAGGCCCCAATTTAAGTTCACTCAGGTTCAAAAGTGGTACATCATCAGCAGCAGCAGCAGCAGCATCATGTGCCCTGCCGCATGGCGTTGTCGATCATGGTCCTTCACATAAATCCAACCCTTGTCGCTGCAAGTTCATCTTCCACCCTCTCTGTCTTCATCCACTCCGCAAGTCCGTCCAGTATTTTCTCTCCGGGTCTACCTGGTGCTTTTTTTACATCCAGTTTTCCTGTTGTGACTCATCATCATCATCATCATCATCATCATCATCATCATCATCATCATCATCATCATCAGGTGCCCTGCCGCATGGCGCTGGCGATCATGGGCTTCCATCTGTCTCTATCTCTTGCCGCCCCAAGCATCTCTCCCACCCTCCTCGTCTTCAGCCACTCCGCAAGTCCGTCCAGCATTCTCTCCCTAGGTCTATCCGGTGCTCTCTTTCCCTCCAGTTTTCCCGTTGTGACCAGGTGCTCCAAATCCCCCTTCCTCATAAAATGGCCTATAAATGTTGCCTGTCTTTTCCTTATCTTCCTTTTGAATGATCTACTTGTGTCTGCCTCCATCAAGACTGTCTCGTTTGTTTTCTTTGCTGTCCATGGAACTCTCAACATTTTTCTTAGAAACCACAATTCGGCTGCTTCAATTTTGTTCTTGCTTTGCTTGTTGACTGTCCACGCCTCACATCCGTACAACATCATTGGTTCTATATAACAATCAAGAACTCTCTTCCTGACGTCAACTGTTGCGACTAGGTGCTCTAATTTCTCTTGCCTCATAAATGTCCTATAAGTGTTGCTAGAAGTGGTACATGAAACCAAAAGTACGGTTCCCACGAGGTCAGGGCAAGAAGGGCCATAGAATCAGGCACACTTTCCACGATGCTATAACGAGTGAACGGTTGTGAGGTGTGGACAGTCAACACGCAAATTCAGAACAAAATTGAGGGAACTGAAATATGGTTTCTAAGAAGAATGTTGAGAGTTCCGTGAACAGCAAAGAAAACAAACGAGACAGTCTTGAAGGAGGCAGACACAAGAAGATCATTCATAAAAAAGGTTAGGAAAAGACAAGCATCATTTATACATTTTATGAGAAAAGGGGAATTAGAACACCTGGTCACAACAGGAAAAGCTGGAGGGAAAGAGAACACCAAGTAGACGCAGGGAGAAAATATTGGACGGACTTGCAGGGTGGCTGAGGACAGGGAGGGTGGAAGATGTACTTGCAGCGACAGGGGATGGATTCGTATGGTGGGCCATGATCGCCAACGCCATGCGGCAGGGCACATGATGATGATAATGACTGATGAGTGCATGATAATGGGAATGACGATCATGAGGCTAAATATTTTCGTCTAGGATTGAGACCGCGTAACAGGGCTGGGCTCTGCAATTACTGTTATTATACATACCCGCGCCAACCAGATCCCAATGATATAGACAGCTGCACTTTTGATTAGGAAATTCTAGCCACACTCAATGACGTATCGGAAAAGTGGGTGAGACTCGACTGTGTGGCCCAGTCTTCTCTTAATGAGCCCACAGTATGTTCAACTCTAGGAAAGAGCTGATCAGTTTCAAAAATTCCACAATTTTTTTTTTAGACCGATGAGGTTTCAAACCCACGACTTCCTTGTCAACAAGTCTGTGTTTAACCACTTCGCTGCAAGAATAAAAAAAAATGCAAATGGACCCTGGCTCCAGTGAAACAGAAAAGCAGACAGACAGACAGACAGACTAACCAAAAAAAACAAATAAACAAAATCCGAAACAAGTGTGACTGCCCACGTTCAAGCAAACAGGAACCAGGAAAAAAAAAACACGAAAGAAGAATACGAACGCGTATTTAATACAAGACAAGATTTTTTTCTGGTTCAAATAAATAAAAACAGCACTGCGCTGTGCCCAACCAGACATAGTATATCCGTGCTCACAGGCACTTTGTTCAGAACCTAACACGTGTCAATTACCTGACCGACTGTAACACGGAAGGAAAAAAAACCCCAAGCCACGTGGTTACAGCAATAAAACATGGCTGACAATACTATTTGTTGGCTGCCATATTGTTGGCTGCCCTATCGTTTACACCACCGTCATGTCACTGACCTCGTAGATCTCGTCCACTGTGTTCACGGTCACTCATTTGACACAGACCCAACTGGAAATGACTTCAGG
>JAPXFY010007301.1:0-11033 GCA_030674185.1 Monoplex corrugatus | reverse complement strand
TGATTAAATGATTAAACATCTGGCTTGCTAGATAGGAATTGTGGAATTATTATAACTCATATATACACACAGACATATATATATATATCATCATCATCATCATCATTCTCCTGCCCGTGATGGGCGTAGAGGAGAGATGAGAGACACTCTTGAAGCCAGCCGTCGCCAACCGGTCCTGTCCTCCGCCTGTCGCACCAGCGTGGGGCCATCCAACCTGGTCCATTCTTTGATGTTGTCCATCCAGCATTTGGCTTGTCGTCCCCTTCGTCTGCCGCCTCCCAGTGTACCCTGGAGGACCGTTTTGGGCAGTGAGTTGTGGCGTGTGACATGCCCGAACCACGACAGCTTCCTGTTCTTGACTGTTGCCAGGAGGGGTTCTTGTGGGCCTGCGAGTGTTGTTATTTGGCTCCACACAAAGTCGTTTGTCTTCCGATCTTGCCAAGAGATCCCGAGCAAGCGCCTGAAGCATTTAGTTTCAAACGTCTGGATTCTCTTGGTGGTCTCTGCTGTCATGGTCCAGCTCTCGCATCCATACAGCAGGATGGGGAGCACCAGGGACTTGTACAGCTTCATCTTCGATGGAAAGCCGATCTCTGTGCTCTTCCAGATCTTGTTTAGCTTTACGATTGCTGCTGTTGCGATCGCTAGTCTGGTCTTGATTTCTGTTGTAGAGCGACCGTCTTTGGTGAGAGTGGCGCCAAGGTATTTGAAAGCGTCCACTTCTTCAAGCTGTTGCCCGTTCATGTAGATTTCAGCATGGGTGTTGGTTGTGCTGTTGACCAGGACTTTGCTTTTTTCTGTGCTCACTTCCATTCCGTGTGCACCTGCACTTTCTTCCAGTCTCATGGTCAGGTCTTGTAGTTCTTCGTTGCTGCCTCCCATCAGGTCGATGTCATCTGCGAACCTCAGGTTGTTGATGGTTCTTCCTCCGATGGAGACAGTGGAGTGGAAGTCATGGAGGGCTTCACGCATGATGTTCTCCAGGAAGAGATTGAACAGCACGGGAGAGAGTAGGCAGCCTTGACGGACTCCAACTGTGGTCTTGAAGTAGTCCCCTATCTGGTTGTTGAGGAGAACTGCGCTGCTGGCAGTGTTATACAGCGCCTGGATGGTTTGGACGAGACCTTCCTCTATGCCAAACTTTCTTAGCACCTGCCACAAACCCTTATGCCACACCCTGTCGAATGCTTTTTTAAAGTCTATGAAGTTGTGGAACAGGTCTCTCTGATGCTGCAGATGTTTCTCCATCATTATCCGGCAGGTGAAGATCTGTTCTACTGTGCTTCTGCCCGCCCTAAATCCAGCTTGTTCTTCCGCAAGGTGTTCTTCCGCTTCTTTCTTCAGTCGATTCAATATGACTCTGAGCATGATCTTGCTGGTGTGGCTAATGAGACTTATTGTTCTGTAGTTCTGGCATTGGCGCATATTTCCCTTTTTGGGCAGGGGGATGATGAGTGATTGAGTCCATTCTGTGGGCCACTGTTTTGTCTCCCAGATCTTCTGACAAATCGATGTTACACGAGTGACCAAATCATTCCCTCCATGTTTGAGCAGCTCTGCTGGGATATTGTCTGCTCCAGGTGATTTCCCTGCTGGTAGGCTGCGGATGGCTTCTTCCACTTCTTCTCTCATCACTGGTAGCGGTGAGGATTCCCTCAATGGTGTTGAGTCCCCCTGAAACAAACTGTCATCTGGCTGTATTGGGTAGTTGTATAGTTCTTGGCAGTACTGCGTCCATCTGTTCAGAACAGCGGAGCTTTCTGTCAGCAGCTCGCCTGAGGTATCCTCGATGACTGACGATCTGTTTTGCTGCGTCTTGGTAAGGTTTTTCAGTGTGGTGAAGGCATGTTTGCTGTTTCCTTTTTTCATGCCTTTCTCGATGTTCTCACACTGGTTGTTGATCCATTGTTCTTTGGCTTCAATCATTTTCTTCTTTACAAGGTTGTTGGTTTTACGATACTGTGCGGCTTCTTCAGGGCTGGAGTTTTTCGTCTTCTTCAGTGATCTTCTGTTGTTGCAGAGGTCAAGGATGTCATTTGAGATCCATGCTTGGTGTTTCTTCCTCTGTCGCCCCAGTACCTCCTCTGCTGTTTCGCGGACTGCCTCACCAAAGTTGTTTGTGAGGTCGTTGATGTCGCTGTCCAGGAAGTTGAGTGCCGCGAACCGCCCCCCGAGCTGTGCCTGGAATGCCTCTTCTATCTCTGGATCTTTTAGCTTTTCCAGGTCAAACTTGATGCGTGGCTGCGCAGCTTGGTACTTCTTTTTCAATTTGATCTTCATTGTGAGCAGCACGAGGTCGTGGTCGCTGCCTATATCAGCTCCAGGGTATGTCCTCGTCTTTGCTTTATTAATGCTTGATTTGAAGCGCCGCGGTGTGAGGACAAAGTCGATCTGGTTGTGAGTCTTTCCGTTCGGCGCATGCCAGGTTGTTCTTCTTGACAGTTTGTGGGGGTAGAGGGTGTTGGCAATGGTGAGCCGTTGGGTGCAGGCAAACTCCAGAAGGCGAAGTCCCCTGTCATTAGTTTCCCCTGTGCCAAATTGACCCACTGTTCCAGCCCAGTTTTTGTAGGCATCTGGGCCGACTTTGGCGTTGAAGTCCCCCTGAACTATGATGATGTCTTTCCTGGGGGCTTTTCCGATGGTGTCTTCTATTTTCTCATAGAATTCTTCAACCACCTGGTCTTCGTGGCTGGTAGTTGGAGCATACACTTGTATGATGGTGATGTTCTTTGGTTTGGCTGACACCCGAATGCTGATGATTCTGCTGTTGACAGGCGTGCAGCTCATGATGCATCCAATGACTTCTTTGCGTACGATGAAAGCTACGCCATTTTCATGTAGTGACTCTTCGCCACTGTACCACATCTTGTGTCCTTCCTCTGTGATTGCTTCTCCGAAGCCTGTCCATCTTACTTCCGATATACCCACAATGTCCCATTGGTAGCGTCTCAGCTCGTGTTCTAGTTCTTTTACTTTGCCGCACTGATGAAGTGTACGGACATTCCAGGTTCCAATGGTAGCTTTTTCCGTTGGCAGTTTGAATGATGTCTTTGCCCCAGTAGCTGACTTTTCACTTCCACCCTGGTGCTTGTCAGTGGTAAGCGCGGTCGTTTGTAACCCGGGCCCCGACCGATCCGGTATGTTGTTGGCTATAGTGTCTCTCATATCTTTTCTGTGGGCTTAGGTTAATCCTTGGTGGCGCCAATCCCCTCTCCAAGTCTCCTGCTGTGACAGGTAGTACTGGGCTACAGCTTGCCAGTAGCAGACCTATTATATATATATATATATATATATATATGTGTGTGTGTGTGTATATATATACACATGTATACATATGTATATATATATACATACATGTATATATCGGCACATTGCAAATGCATAAGGATTGGTGCTCTTTAAAAGGATATTATTACACGTATCCCTAATACTGTTGTAAAAGCAGATAACTAATAGTGCAAAACTGAAAAATGTTAGAAAAAAAACAACACTGATCTGTCATTGTTCTTGCCCATCTTGCACATGTCAGTCAGTGGAGAACACCATCTGAGTAACACAAACCTCAGCTCTTTTACTTAAGGATTGCAACTTATTAATGATTTGATTTGGAACGAATAAGATGGTACTAATTCAAACCAAAGGTAGTAGGCTCACCACTTTGCTGTTGTGGGCATTATGCATTTCATTAGCATTTGAATAAGAATTACATAGTAAAATCTCTTGGCTCACTTTGTCTGTGTGTGAAAGTAAAACAAAAGAGGGAGACAGAGAAAGAAAGAGAGTGGGGGGGGGGGGGGGGGGAGAGGAAGAGAGAGAGAGAGGAAGTGAGAGAGAGAGAATCTAGATTTTAAAGGAACAATATGTTTGTACACACATATAGACACACACATATAAATTTATCTGATTAGTGCTTCAATTAATATTTCTGAAAGGAAATGCAAGCACTATCTTTACCATGCTGCATAAAACACTGTTCACTGTTGAATGATATTCATTCTGTATAATAGAAAAACATGTCTGACTAACTGAAAATGCAATCTACAGCATGAAACATTCGTTGTTGTTTTGGTTTACATGAATTGTTTTGTTATGCATGATTGTAGCTGCTTATATGTTGTCAAGAAAATAGAGACTGAAGGTATAACAAAATAACAGCAAATGGCACAACCTTGACACAGGTTAATAAGTTCAAATACCTGGGAACGGTCATTTCATCAGATGGCAGATGCACATCGGAAATAGCTGGCAGAATCGGCCAAGCCAAAACAGCATTCAAGAAGATGACAAGTATTCTTACCAACAAATGCCTATCAATTAACATCAGAAAGAGAGTCCTTGAGTGTTATATAGAACCAATACTGTTGTAAGGATGCGAGACGTGGACAGTCAGCAAGCAAAGCCAGAGCAGGATTGAGGCAGCCGAGATGTGGTTTCTCAGAAGAATGTTGAGAGTACCATGGACAGCAAAGAAAACAAACGAGACAGTCTTGATGGAGGCAGACACAAGTCAATCACTGATAAGAAAGATTAGGAAAAGACAAGCAACATTTATAGGCCATTTTATGAGGAAGGGGGACTTGGAGCACCTAGTCACAACGGGAAAGCTGGAGGGAAAGAGAGCACCAGGTAGACCCAGGGAGAGAATGCTGGACGGACTTGCAGAGTGGCTGGGGATGAAGAGGGTGGGGGAGATGCTGGGTGCAACGAGAGATAGAGATGGTTGGAAGTCCATGGTCGCCAACGCCATGCGGCAGGGCACCTGATGATGATGATGAACCTGTGTCAAGGTTGTGCCATTTGCTGTTATTTTGCATGAGGGGATTTCATGTTTTTTACTGATCACCATGACTTCAGTCTTCCTGCTGTTTAGTTCCCACCCCTTACCTTTGCTTTCTGTTTCTAGTATATTGACACGGTTTTGTAGGTCCCTTTCATTTTCTGCAGTTAGCATGGTGTCATCTGCGTACCGAATGTTGTTTATCATTTTCCCTCCAACCTTTAATCCAGGGTCTTCTTCTAGGTTTCTCATGATGTTTTCGCTATATAGTGAAAACAGATCTGGTGACAAAACACAACCCTGTCTGACTCCTCTTTTGATGTTTTGAAAAGAGCTGATATTGTTTTTATTCTCATTGCAGCTGTTTGTTCCCAGTACATATTCCTGATTATTCGTAGATCTTTTCCATCGACACTGAGTCTCTCCAATTGGTTGATCAATTAATCATGTTGTACCCGATCGAAAGCCTTGGTATAGACATCAAAGCATAAATACAAATCCTTATTCATTTCAATTGACCTCTCTATGATAGTTCTTAGGATGTATATGGCATTAATAGTTCCTTTCCCTTTCACAAATCCACACTGTTCTTCTGCTTTTTCTCTTTTGATTCTATTCCTTGTCCTCATCATGATTATTCTTAACAGGAGTTTTGTTACATGACTCATCAAACTGATTGTGCGATGGAGTTCGCATTCTATAGCCCTGTCTTCTTTCGAAGTGCAATGAAAATTGATTTTGACATATCTTTGGGGATTTTTCCAGTGTCATAAATTTCATTTAGGACTGTTATTTTTTCTATGCCAAATTCCTCCAGGGCTTCAATCATCTCTGTAGTAATATTGTCTGGTCCTGGGGCTTTTCCTGGTTTCATCTTTTTCAGTGCTGCTCTAACTTCATCTTTCATTATGGGTGGTCCTTCAAAGTTCTTTTTTATAATGTTTTCTTCGTTTCGGTCATCCTCAAAAAGGTCTTTAATGTACTCTCCCCATCTGTCTAATATTTTGTCTTTTTCCATGATAAGCGTGCCATCTTTCGATTTTAAGCAAGCAGTTGATGTGCATGTATTTTTCCTGTGGACAATTTCTTTAATTCGTCTGTACATACCCTGAGGATCCATTTTGATTCGTTATTCTATCTCTTTGCATTTTGTGTTCAGCCAAGCTTCCTTAGCTTCATTGCACCTATACCTGATTTCTTTGTTTATCTTCCTGTATACCTCCTCGTTTCTCTTTGCCTTCCTCCTTTCCTCCATCATGCCCAAAAATTCATTAGTCATCCAGCTCTTTTTTGCTTTTCTATTTGCCTTAGGGATTTCTTCACAAGCTTCATTTATAGAACTTCTCAACTTTGTCCATTGTTCCTCACTGTTACCAACGTCTTCCAGAGCACTGAATTTGTTTTGAACTTGTACATTAAATTTTCGACGTATCATTTCATCTGACTTTAAGAGTCCAAGGTTTAGTTTGATGTTGCTTTTGGTCTGTTTCCTTTTCCTCAATTTCAGCCTAAACCTTCCCACTACCGGATTGTGGTCACTGTTGCAGTCTGCGCCTGGTAGTGTTTTTGCTGACAGTAAAGAATTTCTAAATCTTTTGTTGATCAGGATGTAGTCAATTTGATTTTTGGTATTATCTCCTGGACTCATCCAAGTCCCTTTTCTTCTGTTAGGCTGCTCAAACCAGGTGTTTCCTACTATGAACTCATTCATCTGTGCCCATTCTACAAGCTTCCCCCCTCTTTCGTTTTGTGTACCATGGCCATGAGGTCCAACTATATCCTCCACACTATACTATCTGGTTTCACTTTAGCATTAAAATCTCCCATTATGACTGTAACTTCTTGTGATTTACATTGGACCTTGGCCATCTCTAAAACTTCGTAGAAGTTGTCGATGTCTTCCTGAGTATTTGCAGATGTTGGTGCATACATCTGTATGATGTTGATATCAAAATGTTTGCCTCCGAATTTGACCAGTAAAACTCTGTCGGACATTACCCAGTATCCCTTAACTGCTTTTGATTTGTCTTTGTCCACTATGATGCCTAATAGTCTTTCATGTGAATTATCACCAGATTATATCACTGCATATTCCCCTGATGTTAGCATGCCTGCCCCTATCATATCACTTCCCCCAGTCCTAAAATACTAATGTTAAGTCTTTCCATCTCCATTTTGATGTTGTCTAATTTACCTTTCTGCAACATTGTTCTTATGTTCCATGTTGCTATTTTGGTGTTGAATTTAATTTTGGTCGCAGTAGCTGGCTGACGGTCTGGTGTCACCTGTGCCGCATGACAGTCCCTACCGGACAAAGGTGCTCCACGTCGTTAACTTTCTTCTTTCTCTTTCTCCTGTCCATGGTTTTCCTGGGGAAAAACTACGATGGTGGTTTCCCCTTGCCTTCCATCGGTTTTTTTTTAGGGTTAACTCCCTTAGCCTTACTCTCTCCCGAGATGTCCACAAGGCAGTGGAGCTATTTACCCATAGCTTGGGGATCTGGTTCGTGGGCACCAGACCGTGTCCACACGCCGGTGGGCCTGCATGCTTCACGTCTGGGGGCCAGACCTCCTCTGAGTCCTACGAGATTCAGCCTGAGTCCGTGAGGTGCTCAGTCACCGCCTGTCGCCACAAGGAGGCACAGCGTAGGGCTTGCTGATGGAGAGGCTATGTACTGACAGGAAGAGACTTACGCCTTGCTCTTCTTTTCGCACAGCAGTGCTAGCCAGTGGTACAGGCCGAAGCTGACACGCTAGACGCATCACATCTGCCAATATGAGTTGGTACACCTAGCGCAATTGTAAGACTTTTGCAGTTCAAACTTTGAATCTTGTGTGAGTGGAATCCCCATGTGGACGACGTGAAGTAGAATAACTAGTTTCCACTCTTGCCTGCATTGTTCTTTTGGCCAAAAACGACTTAATACAATTATACATATTGTCAGATAAACCAATATATTGCAACTTGAACAACAAACATTTGTGCCAAACGTGATCTTAAGCCTTTTTCACATCAAAGAAAATAACTAAAAGACTTCTTCTGCGAGCAGACTGTTGTTTCATTTGAGTTGTAATTTTAACCAGGTGCTCAACTGTGGATCTCCCTTTTCTGAAACCTGCCAGGTTGATCAGAATAAAGTTAGTTGCATCACAGTAGTGTATGAGTCTTTTTAAACTATATGAAAACTTTACATGGTCTGACTTATGAAGATGAGATTCAATGTAGAATGGATAACAAATAACCAGCAATTAAAATAATGGTATACACGTCTTCACATGTACAGAGTGTATAATCTGACCAAGTCTTGATAGTCTGACTAAATTCTGGTCTTAAATTACCTTCAACAAGAGAAATGTCGGAGATGACGAGGAAAAAGTCCTGTGACATAACGTTAATGATTGTGTATCTATTACTGTTATTTCATAACATGACATAGCCATCATGGTTCGCAGTAGTCAAAAATGTGGAACCGTCCTCTGGGCAATCTGAAAGGGAGTAGTTGTGCTGATCTTGGTCATGATGTTCTCCTTGGAATCTTCCAAAACAGATCTCGGATGTTTCCTCCAAGATTCCCTGCAAGGACGCTACTTCCTCTGCTGGTATGATGACTGTCGTCTTTTAGAAACTGCTGAGTAGTGCGAAAGTTCTCATGTGAAACAAAATATACATTTTTGTTAAAAAGTTCTGCAGATAGAAAAGCATTGAATGAATTTCGCTGAATCTCATCCATGCTTGTCGTACGGGAGCAACCTTACTAATGACTACTTTGGATTTGGGATATTCTTGTGATATACGGCTCATGCAGGAAGCGAGAGTTTTAGTTGCTGCAGCGAGATCTTTGTTGTGCAATTCATGCACACCACAATGAAAAACACAACAATCAACGGGATTGTCAGATTTGGAAATTGCCATGTTTAATGAGCTTTTTATGTCATGAGGGTTGTTCACAGGACATAATAGTCCCAGTCTTCTTGAGTGACACTCTCAACACAGGGTCGTGGACAGTTAGAACATATGGAAGATCGTGGTTCTTTTTACGTTGTTCTAGAACTTTTTCAGAGCCTGACATTGTATGCTTCCAATGTGAAATGATGTCTTCAGCTTAAAATAATGTCATGACATTCTTTCTTGTTTTTTTTTTATATTTTCTATTCAGTCATTTTATTTGGCTATCAGTTGTTTTTGCTGCTAGTTTTGTTGCGTTAAGGTTTTGTGTCTGTTTGTCGTCCTGCCTGCTTGTGTGGTTTTGTTTCAGAACGTCCACATAAGTGGGATACATATCATGTTGATCTGTCTGTGTCTGATAGTTACAGGTCGGCCTGATGGTGCATTCTCTTTCGTCTGGGCTGTGAGCAGTGCAAGAGCTGGGTGGAGGTAGGGTGCAGGTTGTCCCACTCTGCGTGTCAGTGAGAATCTTGGTCAGTGCACCATACGTAGAGTCAGACTTGGCCTCTGTCGATAGTAGGAAACTTTCCATCTCCGCTCCCACGCCGACAGCCTGTCTCCATCAGCCACACCCACTGATGCGAGCTTTTTGCTTCTGTTGGGAAGGCGGCCTCTTCTCGTCCTAGTCATTTGGACTTTTGTAACGTTTTCTTCACACCAAAATCTTTAGTTAGGAGTCTCCGCCATCTTGAATCCGTGCTATGTGTCCTGTATGTGTATGCGTATGTGTGTGTTGGAGAGTATGCACTTTCTTATGTGTCTCAATGTGTGTATATAATTATGTGTTAGTTCGTTCTTTGATTTAACGTCTTTTCACTATAAGTGATATTAGACGTATATATGTGTGTGAGTGCGTGCATGCATGCTTTGTGGGTATGCTCATGTGTGTGTGTGAGTGCGTGCGTGCGTATTTGTGCATTTGTGTGTATGTGTATATATATATATATATATATGTGTGTGTGTGTGTGTGTGTGTGTGTGTGTGTGTGTGTGTGTGTGTGTGTGTGTGTGTGTGTGTGTGTGTGTGTGTGTGTGTGTTTTCCTCGTTGTATGTACTTTGAGAACAATGATGGAAACTTTGGCGACATCTGATTTATTGAATGAATCTTTCACATCAGGAATTAGTGATGGAAGAGCAGATGACTCAAGTGACTTGATCATGCTATTGGAAAGTATTGTTAATTACGTGAGAATTATTTGTTACCCTGTCACCGTTCTTCTTGGAAACTTGGGAAACATCATGACCATTATCACCACGCAAAGAATGAAGTCAGAAGAATCCATCGTCAACATCTACTTCACTGGTATAGCCATCATGGATGTGATCGTTACCAACACGACTACATTGTCATTTTCTTTGAAGTTCTTATTGTTGTTTGCAAAGTCTTCACGTGGCTATGCACAGGAGGAGGTACCATCAGTTCTTGATATTTAGTTTGTTTAAGTATACACAGAGCAATGTCTGTTATGTGGCCACATCGTGTCAACTTACTGTGTACACGACGAACTGTTCTTATGTTGATGACAGGAATCACTGTCTTCTTTGCCATTCTGTACACTCATTACATTGAAGGTGTGGGAGTTGTTGAATTTGGAAAGAAAACTAGATGTTCAATGATTTCAGTTGATAATATAAAATTTGTCAAAGACGTGTTTGCATACATAGAACTGGTAATTTATTGTCTTCGCCCTTTCACCCTTCTGTTGATTGATAACAGTGTGTTGATATGGAAACTCACTGTTTCAGTCAGAGCAGATGGAAGTAATCGATCCCAAGGAAGTTCTGGAAATTTTCTCGCACGTAAAAATGTTGCTGTCATTGCGATTTCTTTGGTCTTCATAGTTCTGACCCTGCCAACTTCAGAGTATTTTGCTATTCATTATCTGTTTTTTTCAGTTAGGTCTTTATAACGGTTTAGACATACTGAAAATCAGACTATTCAATGAAGTGAGTGATGTTTTATCTAAGTGTAACAATGCTGCGAATTTCTACCCATACTGTCTGACTGGGAGGAGGTTCAGGGAGGAGTTCATCAAGGTCATATGTTGTGGGAGAATCAGACGACAGCGTGGTGCCTCAACAGTGACGGGAGATGTCTCTGAACAGTTCACACGTCAGTCGAAGTTGTCTACTTGTTCTGACAACACAGATTACGGGTTTGCTTTGAAAGCCGCACAACAGCAAGGAATGAAGGATTGAACTGTTGTATCGTTGTTTTCTTGTTAAGGGTTTTACATGATTGATTTGTTGTCGAGTTCTGTTACGAAATTATACAGCTAAGCGAAAGAAATATACACAAACACACCCACAC
>JAPXFY010007300.1:0-10000 GCA_030674185.1 Monoplex corrugatus | reverse complement strand
CATGTGCACTAACCTCACAGGTACCCTGTGATGGAGAAGATCCAGAATGATCACGGCATAAGCTGTAAGCCTGCACATAAACCCATGAGCTGGCCAGGTCCTGAGGTTCTATCTAGGGAGCTCTATAAGACTGGGTTCGTAGGGGAGTGAGCTGGCAGAGACCTCAACTTTTCCTGGGGCTGGGGCAGCACCACCAGGGCGGCGCCCTTCCCGTCTCCCTCGCTTCAAATTCATATTCACATTTTTTCAAACCAAGACTTCAGAAAGGCAAGAAGGCTAATTGGTCTTCAAGGGGTGGGACCTGTGAAATCAACCTGTCTCTCCAATGTTTTATACCAAGGCAGCTGGGCAATGCCATGCTCTTGGCGATTTTCAACTGCCGTGGGATCTTTAGCGTGCACAGCCAGAAGGCACACGGGTCCGACTCGTTTTTCGTCCCCTTCCGTAGGACTTGTGTCGCGAAGGGCACGGTCTGTCTCAGTGTGCTGTCTGTCTCAATGTCCCACACTTTTCAAATGTCAGCACGAAAAAAAAAATCAAAATCTGATTCCCTTATTCTGGAACTAAATCTTTCCACTAAGGAACCAAATCTGACAACACAAGGAGCACTGAAAAGCTTCCCATGTAAAACCGCTATCTTAGGATCACACGAAACCAGCCCTTCTTTACTGGACAAGAAATAAAACATTTCCAATGAAAAATGAAAAATACTGAAAACCACTATCTTCTGATGTATAGTTAAAACATAGGGCCACACAAAGTGTCACATGTAAAGATGTAAGTGTCTCGCAGTTTATGCAGGTTCGTGAAGATCTAGCAGTTGATCATTCTTTTCAGAGATAGAATGCACCAGTCCATGTTAACACGAAAATAGATCTTATCATTTATTTGAAGAACATAGAAGACATAACAGGAACTGGGTAAAACTTCACACACATCTAATATACCACTCCTAGTTTGCAGAATTATTCTTCTTCAGCCCTCAAATCTACACACAGCAACTCCACGAATCTACAGCAACTTCTCAATCTCTGACAGCAGGCTTACACTTCAATTCTTTTATCGCTCTCTCTCTCTCTCTCTCAACCTACCGTCACGCTTTATTTATAACGTCATGGAAAGTTCCACAGTGTTGTCGGCTTTTCCCTAGATTTTCAGCCAATCATAGCCACATTCTCGAAAATTCTGTAGTTCTAGCCAATCATTGTACAGATTAAATTTGTTTACGATTTCCGGAACATTCTACAAGGATCTAAGGCATTCTACGTTTTTCTTGTCATTTCTAGATCATTCCAAAGGATTCGATATATTTCCATACAACGAAACAGATCTTAAACATATATTTTCAGTGTTAGCATAAACCAAAACAAATATTCTTCATCCATTAGCGAGTGAATCACAAACCAATCTTCAAGAATGAACAGCGGAGAGAGCTGAATCGACAACAGACACATTTTGACGTCACACTTCTCTTATCGGCACTCGCACTTTCACATTGAATTTCTGTTCTCTCTCTCTCTTTGTTTGTTTTGTTTTGTTTTTGTTTTAAATGTAACACCAAGCCAGCCCTCCAGCACTGGAAAAGAAATAAAATAATCATTTCCAGTTCAAAGTGCAGTACATAAAATGGCTTATAATGATATACCCAACACTAGCATACATAAATGATCAGTCTGTGTGTCTATGCATTTAACACACCTTGATGTACATAGCTTTTTTGACTACCATTGTTGATTGAGAGAAATTTCCAGAACAGCCATTCATTTTAACTGACAAAACTTCTAGAACGGCTATGGGTAATTGAGAAATTTCCAGAAGCATTCAAAGTCCACACACACAGCCTCGCTTCAGCTTGGGTGAGTCACTATTCCCCATTGAGGTATCAAAGTTAAATAACACATCATCAATAAATTTTGTACTTGCCAAGGCTTTCCGCTTACCAGACTCTTCACTGTTCAGTTAGACCTCCACACAGTGGCTGCATGTTAAGAGTTCCGTGGACAGCAAAGAAAACAAACGAGACAGTCTTGAGGAAGACAGGCACAAAAAGGACATTAACGAAGAAGATCAGGAAAAGACAAGCAACATTCATAGGACATGTTATGAGGCAAGAGAAATTAGAGCACCTGGTCACAACAGGAAAGCTGGAGGGGAAAAGAGCACCAGATAGACCCAGAGAGAAAATATTGGACGGACTTGCACAGTGGATGGAGACAGACTAAGTGGGAGAACTACTTGCAGCGACAAAGGATAGTTTCATATGGAGGGCCATGATCGCCAACGCCCTGCGGCAGAGCACATGATGGTGATGATGATGACAGTGGCTGAAGAGGCTCCTGTCACAGCAACGTACAAAGCTCGTCTGGGGGAACAAAGGAATGACGCCGTGTGGCTCTCTGATTGTGCTGTTCACAACACAGAAGAACACAGAGAATTCATTCTGCTATCATTACCCTACCTGCTACACAAAGTTTCCTACACTTGAAGAGAAAACAGCTGATGGGCCCCTCAGTCTCACATGGACAAGTAAAACCCACTATTGATAACCCTTGGTGAATACATACATACACAGTAGGATGCAAAGGACGTGACTCACCCACACAGTGGGTTTAACCCTTTGACTCCTGCAGCCTCTCCCCACCGTCCTTCATTGTTAACCATGCTAGCAAAGCAAAAACTTAACCCTTTGACTCCTCCATCCTAAAGGAAGCTGGTGGGTAGAGTGAAGGAGTCAAAGGGTTAAGATTTTGCAGTTGGTGGATAGGGTACGGGAGTCAAAAGGTTACGTATTATAGCCACTATACCAACGCCTTCAAGTGGCAAGTAATGGAATTCTCCTTAACCCTTTGACTCCCGCACATTGTCCACCAACATCCTGCATTGTGAACCTTGCTAGCAAAGCGAAAACTTAATCCTTAACTCCCTCACCCTATCCACCAGGTTCCTGCTTGAAGCTGGTGGATAGGGTGAGGGAGTCAAAGGGGAAAGTTTTTGCAGTTGTCGTGACAGGGTGATGGAGTCAAAGGGTTAATTAACTCCGCAACCCAACCTTACGAGACTTCTCAGTGGTCCCCTCTGACACTGTATCGAGTTCTCTAACCTGAAACACGTTTCCAAAAGGAGATAAGGGAACAGTCGTTCAGTACTGTAGACAGAGAAACGGTTTCAGTTTCAGTTTCTTAAGATGACGTCTCCGCTCTCGGAATGAATTCCATATTCACTAACGTCGCAGGTGCCATGTGAAGGAGAAGATCCAGAATGATCACGGTGCAAGCCTTAAGCCTGCACGTAAACCCATGTGCTGACCAGGTCCTGACGTCCTACCTAGATAGTTCAATACCCCTGGGGTCATAGGGGAGTGAGGTGGCAGAGACATGAACCTTTCCTGTGGCCAGCACCACGATGGCGGCGCCCATCCCTCTCCCTCCCTTCAAATTCATATTCACATTTTTAAAATCAAGACTTCAGAAAGACAAGAAGGCTAATTGTCTTCAAGGGGTGGATCTGGGAAATCAACCTATCTCTCCAATATTTTATACCAAGGCAGCCAGGCAATGCACTGCTCTTCACGATTTTCATCTGCCGTATGATCTTCAGCGTGTGCAGCCAGAAGGCATACGGGTTTGACTCGTTTTTCGTCCCCTTCCGAAGGACTAGACGTTCAACTCGATTTTCCAGTCAAACAAAGGAGAAAAGTGGAGGCCTCTACGGGGAGCGAACCCTGGAACTTCGAATTTTGTTATTGGCATGCGAACGTCTGATCCATTCTGACGCTCTTCTCCCGAGACAGTAGTAACATTTTTCAAAGACTGTTCATTGAAAGGAAAGTTGAGAATTCCACGTTCTTCCAGCTCAAGTGTAACACTGTTCATGGCCTGTTTATGTGGGATACAAGACCAATTCCGGAGATATATGTTCTTCCACAGACGTTACCTGGGGGAAGTTCTGTGGTCTTGGATTCTGCACCCATCGTCCCTGTAACAAGATAACATCTGCTGAACATTCAGACCAACATATATACATGCTTTCGAGAAAATGTTGCTTATATGAAAAACAAACAAACACCAGTCGCCGTGGTGTACTGGTTAATGCAACGGACTGCCGACTGGACGGTTGTGGGTTCGAATCCCTATCAGTCCCTTCAAATATCATTGTGGGATTTTTCGGCTCTGACCGGTTCCTACCCCGAGTTGGGCGTGCTATGGGCTCGATGGGTAGACTGGGACTACACAGTCGAGTTTCATCCATTTCACGGATGCGTCTCAATCCTAGATGGAACTTCATAGCATCATGATTATCATCCTCATCGACATCATCATCGTTGCACAGTAAAAACTGTGCCAGCTTCTGTGGCCATTAAATTGACGTAGAAAATGGGACGGGAAAAAAAAGGTGAGCACAAAGGTAACCTCCCTGGGTGCAATGATCCTAAACAAAATTTTAAAAAAGAAAGAAAGAAAAACAAACAAACAAACAGGCAGACTGACAGACGAACAACAAACAAGAAGACAGACGAACGAATAAACAAACAAGTACTGTTCATTTGTTTCTTTATTCAAATATTGTCCATGCAGAGTGCAGCAGTAATATGAAGAAAGCCCAGAAGAATCGGGAAGATGCCTCTTTACCGGAAGCTAAGGAGTTAACTCCTGCGGAAGGGCCACAACCGTCGGTTGAAAAGGTTAAAAATGATAATGACCAGAGTGATCTGCCCATCGATCGGGGTTACGCTTGGGTTATTGTATTTGGTGAGTAGGATTTGATTTCTTTTTGTGTGTGTGTGTGGATAAAATATGTGGTGAATAGGGCTAGATTTTTTTAAAAATAAGATATATAGTTATGTGTTATGTGTTTGCTTGTTTTTGTGTCTTTTTCTTGTTTAATTACCTCTCTCTGTGAAAAATTTCCCGGTTTTAATATGGGTATGGAGTGTATGGACCAGGATAGTGTAATGCTTGGAATGGGGTGATACACAATATAAAGATCTTTACTTTTAGCGCTTCCTGTGGGCGAACCAAAATGTATACATGTATTGCGTTAAAAGCTTATTTTTTGGACACGACATTTGTGAAAATACTTAATGCAATATATCAAAATACAGTCGAAACTTGTGAAGAGATTTCAGTTGAATAGATTAAAATTTAATCAACAAATTCATATGCATGTTTTCTTCTGTTTGTTTGTTTGCTGTTTGATTTATGAATTTTTGTGGTGGCTTGCGAATTTCATAAATTACAATTTCATCTTTCATGTGATGAGTGTAGTTGCTTTTAGCGTGTGTGGTCAGCAGTTTTACCCGCCTGGGGCAACATGGGCTTCCAGTATTCTTTCTTGGAAGAAATTTCCTCATTTCTGTCTCTTTCTTTCTGCCTTGTTCCTCGGCGGGCCCCAGTAGCTCAGTTGGTTTGAGCGTCGGATTCACATGCTAATGGTTGTGGGTTCGAATCACGGGGTGCGCTATATTAAAACTGGCTTTCTCACCGTCCCATCTCAACATCATTGTTGTTCTGGTGGTGTCAGTATGGGATTAGATAAGTTCTTCTTTCCCCACTTCCCTGGGATGGTTATCCCCGTCGGCCATATCACCTGAGGTGGGTGTCGACGTAATAACTGAACCAAACCAAACCAAACCAGCCTTGTTCCTTTGCTTTCTATCATTTCTTCCTATCATTGTCTGCCTTGCTGGTCCGTTCACCTGTATGTGTTCGATGAAGTCTTACGTACTTTCTCTCATGGGCATATGTATTAATTGCGTTTTTGGCTCTAGGGAAATTTGATACGCAGAAGCAATTTGAGGTAATTTAGGCCCGTTTTTATACGTGTTTTAGTGTCCTTAGTAATGATTACGTTTGTATTCAGGTATGTTTTTTAAATCCCCTGTGTGATAAATTGGACGGAGTGGTCAGCGCCAGGGGCATCTCCTTAAAGTATTGCGCAAATGCATTGATATATATATATATATATATATATATATATATATATATATATATATATAATAGGCCTATATATATATATATATATGTATGTATGTGTAAAGCCCATGTGTGTGTGTGTCACACACACACACACACACACACACACACACACACACACACACACACACACACACACACACACACACACACACACACACACACACACACACACATATACATACATACATATATATATATACACACATCTATATATATATATATATATATATATATATATATATATATATAATATATAATATATTATATGTATATATATACTCAGTTTTCTTTTCTTTTCTTTTTCCTGTTGAAGTATTGTATATGTTTTGAAACGGTTATAGCCCTGATACTGCTCTACGCAGTTGGTTGGGCTGTAATTAAACAAAACTCAACAATAACGAGGACTGTTGTTGGTTGCAGGTTGCTTGGTCAGCAACATCGTCTGCCTAGGGCTGCAGAGGGCTTATGGCATTCTGTTCGTGGAGTTTGTGCACATGCTGGAGTTGCCTGTGGGGGTGGTCTCACTGGTGCTGTCCATTCAGTCTGCTGTCGTCAGTGTGTCAGGTAAAAAGGACCCCATCTCCTGCACCCTCACATTCCATGTTGCGATTTTTTTTAAAAAGATTTAACGCAGTAGCTTGCTGACGATCTGGTGTCACCTGCGCAGCATGACGGTCCCTACCAGACCAAGGTGCTCCATAGGAGCCCCTATTTACGTCGTGATCCTCATTTGTCTTGTTTCGTCTGGCCATGAATTTGTACAATGGATACAGATGAATGAGTTCATAGAAGGAAACACCTGGTTTGAGAAGCCTAATAAAAGAAAATGGACATGGATGAGTCCAGGAGATAATACCAAAAATCAGATTGACTACACTCTGATCAATAACCAGGCGCAGACTGCAGCAGTGACCACAATCCTGTAATGGGAAGATTTAGGCTGAAATTAAGGAAAAGGAAACAGACCAAAAGCAACATCAAACTAAATCTTGGACTCTTAAAGACAGATGAAGTGATACGTAAAAAATTAATGTAGATGTTCAAAACAAATTCAGTGCTCTGGAAGACGTTGGTGACAGTGAGGAACAATGGACATAGTTGAGAAACTCGATAAATGAAGCTTGTGAAGAAATCCCTAGAGAAGACAGAAAAGCAAAAAAGAACTGGATGGTAAAAGATGTTCTAGGTTTGATGGAAGAACAAGATTGAGGCAGCCGAGATGTGATTTCTAAGAAGAATGTTTAGAGTTCCATGGACAGCAAAGAAAATAAACGAGACAGTCTCGATGGAGGCAGACACAAGAGGATCATTGATAAGGAAGATTAGGAATAGACGGGCAACATTTGTAGGCCATTTTATGAGGAAAGGGGAATTAGAGCACCTGGTCACAACAGGAAAGCTGGAGGGAGAGAGAGCACCAAGTGGACCCGGGGAAAAATATTGGACGGACTTGCAGAGTGGCTAAGGACAGAGAGGGTGGAGGATGTGCTTGCGGTGACAGGGGATAGATTTATATGGAGGGCCATGATCGCCAACGCCATGTAGCAGGGCACTTGATGATGATGATATAAAAATGTTGATAATGATGATAATGACTACACAATAAATAACTCTCCTGTCTAATCCCTACTGCTATATTGGCCTATAGATAAAAACAATGGTAATGATGATAATGACTATACAATAAATAACTGTCCTGTCTGATCCCTACTGCTATATTGGCCTATAGATAAAAACAATGGTAATGATGATAATGACTATACAATAAATAACTCTCCTGTCTAATCCCAACTACTATTTTTGGCCTATAGATAAAAATAATGGTAATGATGATAATGATTACACAACGAATAATTCTGCTGTCTTACCCAGTTGCACTTTCTGCTCTATATATGAAGGTACTGATACTGATAATAATGACTGCACAATAAATAACTTGCAGTAAATAACTCAGCAGTGCATTTACTCTTCGTTGTCTTTTGTATATGCTTAACAAAGGCCAGTTGGCTGAAATTTTGCTCCTGTCTTGGTTTATTTTTTACAATAAATACGCATTGGCATTCTGATTTTTTTTAATGTTTTACTGGTTCCTGTTTGCTTGAATGCTGGCAATCACTACACAGTGTCTAATTGCTTTCGAAAAAGGTCTCTATAGGATTGTCAAATTTGCATTTATATATATATATATATATATATATATATATATATATATATCAAACATTATAAACAAAATTGCACCTAGACACAATTCCCCCTTGAATGCGTCATTTGGCATAAAATAGTCCGCCAAGCTGACCTTTTGGAGTACTCTCTTGACGTTTACAGCGCAGCGAGAACTGTAAGATGTATTGATTATTGGTAACGTATCGATCAAAACTAACGTCGTTTTGCGCTTCGCTGACTCAGACCTGTTTCTTCTGTAAGCTTATGGCGCTTCCGTTAAACCTTTGACTCCCGCACCCTATCCACTAATTGAAAAAACTTAACCGTTTGATTTCCTCACCCTATCCACCAGGGGAAGTAAGCGAAAGGGGCACAAAAGACGTTCTGTACCAATGATGGTGTCTTCATTGGCGCGATGACGTACTGATCAGGTGATGATGACGTCACTTTCAGGTCTGCTGACGCAAACGGTGATGCTGTCCTTGTTAAGTGAACGACAGACGATGATGATAGGAGCAATTGTCGGAGGAACGGGTATGATCTGCAGCTCTTTCGCCACCAGCCTCGTCCATCTCATTTTCACTCACAGTTTGCTTGTCGGTAAGTACCATTAGAAACCAGAGACACTTCATCATCATCATGTGCCCCGCTTCATGGCGTTGGCGATCATGGCCCTCCATCATCATCATCTATCCCTTGTCGCCGCTAGCACATCTTCCACCCTGTCTGTCCTCAGCCACCCTGCAAGTCCGCCCAATATTTTCTCCCTGGGTTTACCTGGTGTTCCCTTTCCCTCCAGCTTTCCTGTTATGACCAGGTGCTCTAATTCCCCTTTCCTCATAAAATGGCCTACGAATGTTGTCTGTCTTTTCCTGAGCTTCCTTATCAATGGTCTTCTTGTGTCTGCCTCCATCAAGACTGTCTCGTTTGTTTTCTTTGCTGTCCATGGAACTCTCAACACTCTTGTTAGAAACCACATTTCTGCTGCCGCGATCTTGTTCCGGCTTTGCGTGTTGACTTCCACGCCTCACAACCGTATAACATCATCGGTTCTATATAACATTCAAGAACTCTCTTTCTGATGTTAATTGATAGGCATTTGTTGGTAAGAATGCTTTTCATCTTCTTGAATGCTGTTTTGGCTTGGCAATTCTGCTGGCTATTTCTGATATGCATCTGCCATCTGGTGAGATGATCGTTCCCAGATATTTAAACTTCTCAACCTGTCCCAAGGTTGTGCCGTTTGCTGTTATTTTGCGTGAGGGGAATTCTTGTTTTTTACTGATTACTATGACTTCAGTCTTCTTACTATTTATCTCCAACCTTATATTTTTGCACAAAAATAAAATGAGAACGCATACTTAATTAACCACACACATACACACACACACACAAACACACACACATACACACACACACACACATGTATGTATGTATGTATATATATGTATGTATATATATATATATATATATATATATATATATATATATATATATATATATATATATATATATGTATTTGTATATATACATATATATATATATATATAATATGTATCTCGTTCTTGTGTAGTGCTCAATATATATAAATTGTTCTTGTATGATGCTATTCATCAAACTCTTTTATGAATTGACTGCTCATAACACATAATCAGACTAGTTTTTCTGCGGATACATTGATATGTATAATCCTATTTAATTTTCCTTTTCCTTTTTCTTTTATTTTTCCTTGTTGAAGTATTGTGTATGTTTTGAAACGATCATAGCCCTGATATGGCTCTTCGCAGTTGGCCGGGCTTTAAAGAACAACAACAACAAAAGCAACAACAAGGATAACACTAAGACTTTCTTACTTCCCCCCC